>JAQFXY010000138.1:0-54034 GCA_034693865.1 Ceratophysella sigillata
CGTTTATAAATCAAATCAAATTAAATGGATTTACATATGACGTATATAAATCAAATCAAATTAAATGGATTTACATATATGACGTATATAAATCAAATCAAATTAAATGGATTTACTTATATGACGTATATAAATCAAATCAAATTAAATGGATTTACTTATATGACGTATATAAATCAAATCAAATTAAATTAAATGGATTTACTATGACGTATATAAATCAAATCAAATTAAATGGATTTACTTATGACGTATATAAATCAAATCAAATTAAATGGATTTACTTATGACGTATATAAATCAAATCAAATTAAATGGATTTACTTATGACATATATAAATCAAATCAAATTAAATGGATTTACTTATGACGTATATAAATCAAATCAAATTAAATGGATTTACTTTTGACGTATATAAATCAATTCAAAATCGCCTTTGTAAATCCATACTCGTTTCCATGTTTAGACTCAAGTCCACAAAATTGCCCGATTGCCCTCTATATAAAATGGTATAAAAATTTGAAATTTTTATTTTAACACACGTTTACGCCTTTTAGGTATATTTATTACGTGACGGACAGACATGGGCATCCCATAAGAGCTTTCTCGTCTCAAAAGGCCTCATATTCCACAAGGGGCTTTCAAAGTATTATAATAATTTATAGCTGGAGTGCGCGTATGCTCCCAACTTTAGTAGATACATATAAAACCTCAAATCCCGTATTTGGAATGTGAGGCCTTTCGTAACCCATAAAACTTAGTGCAGTTAGTTGAGGGGACTCAAGAACAAGGGTTTCGAGGTTTTGTAAATATATCCGGTATTAGCTCATTTAGTACAAAATGTCAGGGTTCGGCTCCACACAAGCCTTACTAAATACATAGCTCAGCTCCATATATAGCGGCTCAGCTAACTGTAGTAATGGCGGCGGTGCAGCAGTATGCCAGCTCATGTCACATTCGTCACACTGTACCGAACTGGACATATTCATATTCAAAAATGAAGTTTTTCAGCTTAAAGAGGAAAGTTTGACACGCATATCCTCCCTAATGTAACTACATACATACAATTAATTAAGACATTTCATTATTGAATAATTCGTTGTGTTGTATTTATTACTCAATGTCAACCAGCCCTCATAACAAAATAGAAAACCAAACTAAAATGATGCTTATATTATTTCCTTGCCCTTAATTAATTACATTTGGCGTCATGCCTGTCTCAATCTCAACGCAAGGGCTTATCCCCGTTATGCGACAAGTACCTAGCACACATGTAAATTGTATAATATGCTTGATTTAGGTTAGCTTAAGTCTCCGAAGCAGTTTTCGCTTTTTTCAGCTTTTCGCCAATAATGTATTTTCGCAAAACGTGCGTAATAAAATAACCCGTCTCAAGTCGTACGTAAACTTGCCCCATGTGGAGTGAGTGGGCCATATTTTGGTGAGCACGGGCTGTTTGCTAGGACCCTTTCACTTTTGGGTATAGCAAAGGAGATGCCTGCCGAGGGTGGAGCCTAGAACAGCCTTCTACAGCAATGTTCCCACCCAAATGCTCTCTCCCTTGCCTTGCTCTTCTGCCCAACTCTAGGCTTTTTGTTTGGTTGGTGGCTCGTGCTCTGCGGTTGTTGTGTGGTGGTGCTGGGCCCGTGCGTGTCTCCGTCACCTTTCGCTCCCATTCACTTTGGAATCCTCCTTGTGTGCGGAGAACATCCATTTTTGTCCTTGTCTCTGCGCCTTCTCCGTTCCAAGTCCTCCTTGTCCTTCAGTGCCTACTGCTCAGCCGACTTCCCACACAGCACAGACTACTGACACTCGTCCACCTTCTCCATCCATTGACCTGAATATGGCCTCTGCCTCACAGGCACCTTCAGTTCCCACCTCAGACACAACTGGAGTTCAAGTTGAAGGGGAATCCAACGAGTTGAGCTTCTTGACCTGTCCTAATTACACTTATGGAAATACAGTTCTAAAGCCTTTGTCTCGGGCTGTTCTCAGGTAAGCCCTCTCTCTGACCTAATTAGACCTCCCTGCCCTCGTTAGCTCTTAGCATGTCGGATGTTCTATGCACTAGGTTGGCTCTTACCACGCACACGCAGGTACGGTACGCATGCTGCTTTCTCAGGTCAGAACACGGGTGGCAGAGTGCTCGTGTCTTATGTCATGTCGTGTCCTATCTTCTTAAGGGTGTCAGTACGGCATCCGTATCAGCACCACACAGCATCAGCTGACCTGTAATTGTAATCTGTATTTGAGCTGTCATCTGACCTGAGCCTGTTATAACAGGCCAGCTTAGCTTAGCACTTCATAAAATCCACAATTTATAATATCTAAGACCTAAAGAAATAGGGACCACTCTTTGTGTTTAGGACGAGATTCCTTATTTGTCGGCCTGCATTGCCAATAGTACATATATTCAATAATTGGAGGGATCCATGGTCCATTGTTCAGTTCTTCCAAATTACAAATTCTTCAGATGGTGCAGTCACGGTCAACAGGTTAGGCTGATGAGTCAGTAGAAGGTTCCATCGGTTTCAGTTTACAGGAGTGCGGCATTCTCAGAGAACAGAGAATGACAGTCTGTAGTCTGTATTCAAGATCAAGAGATGTCAAAGTTAAATGTATGCAGGGTTAGTGAATAATCATGTACAGCATGTATCATAATAGACGGGCCACCTTAGTTTGTTATTTCAAAAAATAACAAAATAATTATTTAAATCTCCATGTTGCCGTTACGGATTGGCAATATTAAATGCTTGTTGTCATGCCAAATCCCATTAAGGTGGCCCGTCTATTATGATACATACTGTACATGTAAAGGTTAAGGGTCACGGCCTGGTGTTTAATGTGTGATTAAGGTCAAGCGTAATTTCTCGGACAGCACTTCACACCATAAAAATATTCGGATTTAGCGTAAGGCACACTTTATCAGACAAGCCGCACGTTACGGTCCAAGGATTGAATTTAATGGTCAGGCATCCGACCTCAACGCCTCGAACATCTCTCATTTATTATTACACATTATTTTGATCGAAAGTACATAAAAAACAACTGAAAAATTAGGTTCAACTTTATGCTATCATTTATCATTTATCTACTCTCAACTCTTGGCCGTTGGTATCCTGGTATCATATGCTTGTTGTGCTGAATATTTTTAGCAATTGCACTCATTCAAATGAATTGTTGATACCATTATGCAAACTGCGTCTCTAAGTTCAGTTTTATTGAGCTCTGAGGATCATAAGTTGACATTGAAAGTACAAAAAAATAGTATCCTGTGCTAAGCACGTGCTTTGATAAGGCGTCTACATTAGTCCACTGCACTCTCCTTTAAAATTAAAGTTACCAAGATAAGCTCATCTGGATGAATGGTTTGAGGCAGTTCATTGCACTACTGTACGGATAACTAACTGGAACTTGAGTTGAAGGTGATTATTGACATTATAGCATTAATAATCTATATGTTACGTCCCAAATCCCTGAAACTGGTTGTCTTGTCATGTGAGGGTCTCCTCTATTCTATACATGTTCATATTTTATATAGGATATTATAATTCATATATTATTTTTGCCGAGAAGGTTAGATTGACTACATATTTTGAAAGGTTTAATTTAAATACACTTAGACACGGCATGTTGTGTGTTGACATGGTCCTTATTCCCTGTTCTCGACATGAGTCATGCGTTCATGAATGCAGAATAGATAATAAATAAATAATAATAAATAGTTAGAAACTAGCTTCGCACTTTCTCCAAAAATTGGTTTTGGTGGACCCATTTATGTTTTCTCTACTTAATTGTATGTGCGTGCATGTGCAAAGTATTAGGTTTTACATCTGCAATTTCAAAACCCGAGTTCGAACCTAGGCCTCAAGCTGTACCCTTTACCCTGTAAGCCTTTTGTGCTATGTAATAAGGTTAAGGCTTTTTGGACTTAAAACTTGTGTTTTTAGTTTCTATTCTCCCAAGATTTATTATAAAACCATTATTTTGAAGCTGAGGCCTTGCCTTGCTCTTGCTGAACACATAAAGAAAGAGTCCACATAGTGCAGTAGAGTCCACGAACTCAAAATAAGGGTTTCTAGACTTTGAAATATGTATATGGCGGATTTCAGACAAATTGTAAAGCCTTAGTTCAACGTTCTAGTAAGTACTCTCTCTGCACATTCCTAAGGTGTGTTTCAAATTAAATGCTCGGGTTCATTCTGTCGTTGAGTATAAAATATCTTATCGTCTCTTTGGAAATCCTGTTTTATCGTTTTTCTTGGTGTGGAGATGAGTTGAATGAAAGGGTTAAGAAGGGGAAGACCTTGGAAATCCTCGCTTTCAGCAGGGAAGCACAAGAAGAATACACGTCGTGCAACTTAATTGGTTTATTTTTACTAAGTTAGTAGGAATTAAATTCTCGTTTCTCGTCTCTTCATAATATTTATCGGTAGTGCGACTTGCACTTGCTTGTGGCTGATGTGATATGATTGCTATAACTTGGCTGACGAAATGACAATATGGGATCGTCATTGTCATACATTTAGTTGGGTAGTGTCAGTGTCTTTGCCAACAGCTGGTCGTGTTGTGAGATTCGAATTCACTTTATGTTAAGTACTAAACTCTAGGAAGGTATATCGTACATACGCTCCTGCTCTGTTGACATACGAAACCCAAACCAGGCTCTGCTTAATTCGGTGATTAGTTATATTTTGCTCAAGGTTTGGACGTAGTTTCAAGAAGACATGAAGAAATGACGACATCAGCCAGCATAAAAAGTAGTTTAATAATTAACAGTCGGGTTTTCCTGTTCCTAACGGAAATCCACTAGGAATGTTAACATTTAACTCGAATTGGAAAGACAAATACTAACTAAACATTACACCTAGTTTTTGTGTGATGCTAAATACGTCATTTTAAAAATCGGTAGGAATGTGGCTGCAGAATCAGATAGTATTTTAAGAAACACCAATGAGCTTTTGTTTTAAACCGAAGGTCTGGGCTTGACCTCTTCCTACCTACATAGTAGTGTTGTGACTATGGAGTTTTGACTCAGGGAATTTAACGTTATTAGGTTTTTCGTTGTCGAGCTTGAAGCAGTCGACCGATTTCAAACATTAATAGTCTAATACTTGCGATTGGCATCTTATACGTTACAAGTTGTAATTTCTAATTTCAACAACAACATCCCGCTTCCACGATTCATATAGATACGAATCGTCTTACGAAAGTCTTATTTAGGTAGATACTTACTTGACGTATTACATTACAGAGTCGCTCTCTGCTTCTATTCTATGTATTTATGTAGTAATTGGAACAAACACACATGTACGTAGCGTAGGCTAACGCTAATAGCAGTACAGTACACGATTGAATTGAGCAAAGTCACTTACGCGTGTCCTATAACGCATGGCGTGTATACCTTACAATCGTGCACATGTCGTAAATTTTTAATCATATATATTTCCTTACCGTGTATTAGGGCTCAAGGAATTTATTTTCAACCAAGTGAGGACTGCACCGAAGAAAAACTGGATGCTATTTTCCCAGACCCTAAGGCCAACGGTAAGATGTTCAAACCGCCGGCAGATTGGGCTTGCGCCCCCGTGTTTGTTCCATCAGAGGTCAAACATTCGAACACAAAGAATGCTGCGGATTGGGTCAAGGCGAAGGAGTTTGTTCCCCAGAAATCTGGAATAATCGCAAATCGGGTTTCCGATTTACTTGGTGGCAATTCAATGGATTTAACCAGAATTCAAGAATTTGTTCCACGCGGAGGAAACATGGGAAATAAGGTCAGCCCGCATTCATCTGGTCTAGGCGTCAAGGATTGGAGCAAGATCAAAGAGTTTGTCCCTCTGAAGGAAGCTGCTACAGGGAAGTGCGGTTCACTCTTTGAGAAGCGAAACATTGACATCAACAAAATCCAGGAATTTGTTCCACGCAACAAATCTCCAATGGTTCAAGCTTCCACTTCCGGTAAGATGTTTCACTTTTAATCTCGTTAATTCTTTCAGTTTAAAACGAACATTTTAAAAATGTCAACCTATTCTACTTGTTCATTTTAGGAGCCCTGAACTCGACTAATACAGCAATCTTGGCTGCTACGCCTCAGCTCGAGGAACTGGAGGGAGGTAAGTATTCGAAATTCCTTAAGTTAGCTTAGCTGTTATTAGCTTTGGAATATTTATGCAATATGCCGAATCGCAAATACCTTAACCGAATCAGAAGCAATGAAATTATGTTAATTATGTTCATATGATTGTTTCTGTTTAACCACTATACAATGTATTTTATTGGAATTTTTTTTCCACGTTTCGACGTTAGTTCCAGTTAATTTTATGCTCATAAAAAATATTCGTTGGCTTTTCTGCTTGAAGTAGGTTGAAAACCCAGTTTTATGCTAACATAATTATATTTCTCATCTCTGCAGCCGTTGGATATTCCCAAGAAGTATGCTCATACTTTGTGACCGGAGAGTGCCGCTATGGAGATGCCTGCGGGAATATTCATGGGACAGTTTGTGAATACTGTAATCAATTTGCTTTGCATCCTTTCGACCAGAAACAAAACGATAATCATCGTCGGGTATGATATTACAATTACAGTTAACATGAAGTGGCCTATTTGGTATATGGTTAGTGTTAGATGGCTGAATTATTTTGTAATCAAATAACAGGAATGTCTGCAAGAGCATGAAAGGGACATGGAACTTTCGTTCGCTGTAGCTCACTCGGCTGGCCGAACATGTGGAATATGCTACGAGGTAGGCTTTTTATTTTACTAATTAATATTATTACCACAGTCACAGTATATATTTAGGCGCCACTTTTCCAAGTTGTTAAGTATCCGTCTTATATGCTTTAAATGATTACGATTTGCTGACTTTTATTGATCGAAAATATTTTTCAACATTCAGGTCATAATGGACAAACAGCCCCCGGGACAACAGCGCTTCGGAATATTACCATCCTGCAATCATTGCTTTTGCCTTATATGTATCCGTCGGTGGCGACAGGCACGGCAATTTGAAAATAAGATAATGAGAGGCTGCCCGGAATGTCGGACAACGTCAGACTTTGTTGTGCCAAGCAGGCTCTGGGTTGATTCCAAGGAGGAGAAAGACAGACTAATAGCAACTTATAAGGGGGCTGTGGGGTGAGTACTCATTGCGGAAGTGTTACGTAATTTGGTTACCTAGTCAAATTGTAAATGCTAGAACCTGGAAATGATTATACAATGTTGTTTTGCTTTTTCCGCTTACAGCAAAAAGCCGTGCCGTTACTTCAAAAACGGAACCGAATTGTGCCCATTTGGGAACAAGTGTTTCTACCTTCATGCCCTACAGAATGGGACAGTGGTCGATGTTGGCCCTCCACGCCGTCGACGTCGCCCAGTCAGTTTGAGTATTAATGTGGAGAACCCAACCCATACCCATGCGGTTGCTTACATGGCGGTAAGTTTCCCTTTATGGTAATAATACATTTTCTGTTTGCTGACAACAAGCATTGTCAAAGGGGCTTTCTCCGTTCATGAAATAGGGCCAGAACAGTCAACAGCTGCGACAAGCGAAATATATGCTTTCGATAACAGTTAAGTTTTTCAATTTATTATTCTTGATTTATTATCAAGATAAGGAATGTAAATGAGTATTATAAGTAACTTCAATAAGATAGGATGCAAATTGAAAAGACATGAATGGTCATAAGATAAATGAAAGAATTGGGAGACAAGTTTGGTTTGGATTATCATATGCTACGATATGTATAAAATTAATGTGCCAAGTGCAACACTGTCCACTCCTACATTAGATTATTATCGTTTTCCTGGGGTGCATTTTTATATAAATTATTGTTGCATCAAAATTATTAGGCGCTATATACAAGCCAAACTAATGGACACTTTTTGAACAGGGAGTTATCGACGAGTTGGAGTCCTGGTTGGAATTTGAGGAGTTTCTGGATATGTTTGCTGATTCTGATGGGGATGATCAATCTGATTTTGACATCTACTCTGATGACTTCGATTTCGATATGGACAGTCCGTAAACTCAACCTCTTACATTCTTCACTTTTCAAGTTCTTTGCCGTTAGCAACTCCACTTGTAGAAGATGATGATCTACTAATTCGACCTATTCTTGTTAAGTTCAGAAAAAACAATACCAAATCTCTTTTTGTTCTCTTTTTTTTCTTACAATACCCGTATTTGTATTTACTTGTGAATGAAGCTAGGGGGTGGATCACTACTTCATGATTAGGTTTAATATTCAAACGGTTATTGCTATTGCTAAATAGTTTGTGTATGTATAAGTGTTATTTCAATACAGTCCAGTAGACAGACGGTCTCACCTTCCCAAACAATAGTATATTATCCTTAATTCCAGTGTAAGTTGCTCCTATGGATTTTAGCCAACGGAGATTTAGCACTTTATGCATTCTGAATGTGATACAATATTTAGCCCGCCCGTGGTAAGGCTCAGACAGACCTACTTAAGGCTGGGAATTATTGTAGTAAGCCTAATCATTGTTTGAGTGTATTGATACCATGTTGTGTGTTGCGTTTTTGTATACGTAAGTGACTATGGGCTTTCGGCTTTCTATAGTTTGGGAAACCTAACCTTAGCTTCGGTGTTACTTGTCTCGCAGCACCGTAGTTCTTTGGAATCTCAGCTATACTTTAAGTACGTTCAATATTTGATGGTAACCTTAATGGTATTATGCAAAGTAGCTTTACGTAACTAGTGGATCCATGTAATCCGTGTATTTTTTTGCATAATTCTAATTGATAAGTTTTGTTAGTAGAGTAATAAGGCTGACCTGTGTGTGTGTGTGGTGTGCGGTGTGAAGAGTGCGTGTTGGAAATAAGTATGAGGCTGGTCAGGTCAAGGACTCCAGGCTGAAGCTGACCCAAGCAAACTAAAATATCGTCGTTCAAGGATCCGAATCCACTAGCTGAAAAACTGAGAAGAGAGCCAATTTTCCTATATCAACAGTTACGCCTTAAAAAGTCAGACTTCGTTAGTACATATCCCTGGTGCAGCCAGTATAGCTCTATCCGGGAAAGGCCAAGATACGACATTTGTCGCGTGTGTACATAAAGCCGGGCTGAAGAGCGGTGCGACATATCGCTCATCTTGGCTCTTGCCCAACGTACCTCCGTTTGCTGTATTCGCTTTTTTGTTGTTGATATTTTAATTTCCAGAATGTTTGCTTGAGTTTTACCTAAAATCCCATTGAGATTGCTTACAATAATGTAGTTGAGGTAGCGTTTTAAATTCGAAATAACATCTTGGCTCTATCCGGGATATCTCACTTTTCAGGAGAGACAAACGAAATATTCATTTCTCGCTATCTGCTATTTCATTTGTACTACAAGCGCGCGAATTTTTGTTGATCCTAGCTGAAAGTTTATTCCCGCTAGCTGCCAGACCGAAGCTTCTACTCAACAACTATTGTATTCTCTGGTGTAGACGGCTGGTAACATTAAATTATTAAAAATTATTAAGCTCTCATATGGGGAACAACAAATAGCCAAAAAATGCTGGACGCAAACGGTGTTTTTTTGCTAATTTTTGTTTCTTAAGACCTCATTTACGTCGAAACGTCATACAGCGGCTTCTGAGTTTTTTAAGGTGTAAGTAACTGTAGATGCAGGGAAATGGTTTATCAGTTTTTTATATAGACGAATTTGATCCTTCAAGGACTATAACTACGTAACAACATCGATCCATACTTTTAAATTACTGAGAATTAATTTCCTTCTTCAACGTCCTAATAGTCGTCTCTCGTAATATTTAGTACAAAATACAAAATCAAATAAAGTGCTATGGTCATCGTTGGTAGAAAGTGGAACGTATTACCTAACTGTATTAGGTTACTTCGTGAAATTCAAATATAAGTGTATAAGCCCTCATAATATGTGTCTTACCTACATGTAATGTTGACCAAAGTTCTTTTTTCTAAATAAAATGTAATAAATGAAATTCATAAAAAACAATAAAAAAAATAACAAAAAATTACTTGTGGAATCTAGCATTTGATTGGATCATTATCATAAGTGCAAATTAAACCCATGCATATAGTTAATGCGCGTGGCACTTCGATGCCTGTATTTGTGTGGACATTTTGTTGTCAAATTCTTTAGAATAATACAAATGGTAAATTGAAATAAAGTTTCCTGCTTCCTGATTCAAAATGCCCTTTCATTGAACCATGCTCACTTTTCCGCCTGTCCACTTTCCTATTGTGTGTTAGCCGGAGTTGTTGATATCGGGTTTCCCTGCTCTTCTGAGGGAAAGCATGTGAAAGTGAGGCCAGACTGGAAAAGAATCAATAGATTGGCGCAAAGGCTCTTGGCCCTATCGTTTTATGAGGTTCTTTTAGGGTGTGCTAGACTTTCTACAATATCATTTCACTGCAGTAGTAGTAGCAATCTATTTCTGGCCAGCGTAGGATCCCCAGGACCTAGGCTACCGTCTATGTATACACGTAGTAATTGAGTGTGTGTCTACATTAGGAGGCAGATCCATCAATCAGATCAGAACCCTTACCTTGTACAACAACCCTGCCATTCCATTCTACCTATTATGCCATTTCATAACTTTTGATTCCAATATCTCGGTTTGACCCGGTTCCTCTGTTTCTGGCTCCTTCCTTCTTCGTAGACTGGGACTGCATTGTGAAGTTGGATACTTCTGAATAAGGAATTTGCATCACACCTTGAATCGAGTAATTATCAGTATCGTGCCGCGTTCTTGATGCTCATCAATGATGCCGGAAACTAAAAAACAGGTAAATTAATAACCATTATGTTAATAAGTAACATGCACAATTCTTGCACGAAAGGTTTGGGTGTTTTGCAGCTTGTAATTTTGAGTTGATGAAACAGTAATTGTAATTATGTAGTTCATTAGAGGATATGTATGTATGTATTAGGGCCGTCATTCATACGTAGTTATCCCTGCGTGTTATTTTCATGTAATACTCCATGGTCCAAGTTTTTATGTCAGTAATCCACAGTTACGAGGAAGGAAGTACAGTTATGTGTTTTTATTTTCCACAAATGGAATGCATGCACGTACCTAGGATTAGTGAACACTGTCAGTTCCATTAAACTAGAATGACCGAATTATATAGTAAATATTTCTTCGAAAACCCTGTTTACGCGTTCCGATTTCAACTAGTTATCAATTTCTTCTGTTCCGCTGTGACACACTGTGTGCCACTGCACTGATAGCTTATCGCTTATATACTTATTTGTGAAATGCGATTCGCTTTGAATGAAACTTTTACATTTTACAACATAGGAATTGGCGGCTAACTCGAAAACTTTAATGGCGTTTTCGCCACGTTTTTCCAAAGAAACGAATTGAAATAACTCCATATTGCGCTTGCAATATTTATTTTACGTGTCCCTTTTGGCATGGCTAATGAAAGAAATAGGCAAGTGTGGTTTGCAAGCTTTTCTGTACTGCATATGAATAGCTGACCTACTCCCTGGGACAGGCTCAGGATGTTAATACCTGTAATTAATTACGATTACGACACCCGGTGCAATTTTAGTACCCATCAGAAGGGCGTAAAAAAGCTCTTTCAACTTGGGTCTCGGGTCATTATGTCGTTTAAAATAATATAAGGTAGCATTACACCTGGCATTACACGTCTTCTGCTGCTGTTGGGAGATGCACTGCAGTAAGCAGTATACGGTTTTGTTTTATTAAATTGGAGTGGAGGTGAAATTGTAATTTCTATTTTTACTATGCCAAAATTCCATTTGTAACTACTTGAGATGCAGCGAGGTTTAATGCGTTGATTATTCATACCTGATTTGCATATAATAGAAAGTGGGCTATCGACTTGGACTCACTCAAGCCCAAATACAAACGCAATTCTTGTCAACTATTAATTTGTATTTAATTCATAGTATCGAGTAATGTAAAGGGTACGGCTGAAATTAAAACATTGGCTCTTGTAAATAGCACTATGGGTAATATCACAACGCACGAAATGTAAAAAAAAAGCTTTGTTTATTTTACTAACTGCATCTGCAGGCAGGGTGCATGGGGAATGGAGCATTCATTGGAGTTTAGTCTATCTACACGCACACGCATCTGTGTCTGTACCAAGGCTTAAAGCTTATTATGAGAGTGGGTGTACGAAGTCTGAATCTACTTTGGGATTGGGAAAAGCGGAATGAAGATCATATTATGCACATGCAGATGCGAAGTTTTTTTTTTGCATAAGCGAAAGTGAGTATTGCAAATTAGTGTAGTATGACTCTTCAATTTAAATCCAAAGTGACGCCTGGCTGCTCTTCCAAGTCTTATCGCACATTCCGTTCTTGGCTGTTGGTTTATATATTTGATGCCGTCATCTCCGTTCAATTTCGAGTGCAACTGCTTCCTTGAATCCTGATCATCATTCCTCTCTCTGACTCAGCAACGGGTTACTTCAAGTTTCTGTTTTGAATCACACTTGTTGCGGTGTGGGAAAGTGGAATGTGGAATATTTATGGGGTCAGGTCATGTTGAGGCATCAGTTTGTTCTATTTAGTATTCTCTCAATTATGAATCAGAATTTTGCATCTGCGCGAAAATAAACTGCTTCTGAACTTGTTAATTAAGAAATAAGTGCAATCAATTTTGCTCGTTGCATAATGTATTATTAACCGATTTCGTACCAGTAATCAAGTACGGTATTAAACGGCGACTCAAAGCAGGGCGACAAAATGAAATATAATGCACGTATTGTAGAAATTAAATTTTAATAGCTAAGGCATACATATTATATACTGTATTTACTAATGTCGGCTACTCTACTAGCTTAGCTTTAAGTTAAACTAAATAAAGATGTTCTTTTCGGTTAGGTATGTAAGTGGTTCTTGGTCCACTTACTTTGAGCAGCTGTGTATGCTCATATTTAAAGAGCTTTCATGGATTTTATCGATATTCATACGTTTGTAAATCCAAAGGTTCTCGTTTTACACAGATATCCACGCCAACGCTACCGTTATGATGTTGTACCCAAATTGAACCCGTAAGCTTTCAGAAGTTGAACCCGGAAATAATATGAAATATGAACATGAACAGTTAATCCCCTGGAAGTTCTTCCCGATAATGTTATCATTAGGATTAGGATTGAATGAAAGGGTTCTCATAAATGCATAGCTTAAATCTTTGCCAGGATTTTACGTTAAAATTGACTACTCAATATTCAACACGTACGCAGTACGAACAACCCAGTCTAAACTATTCAAATATTCGTGTTTAACTTCCTAGCCATTTGTTCAATTTCTAATTAGCTTGATAATGCCTTTACCATCTCAATGCACGTCAGCCAAAAGCCAAACATTCCTAAAATTCTTTTTACTGTTCAGTGTAAACGTTGATATCAATTCAATATCATATTTGATTAGCTTTGCATTTTGCATCAGCAAATGTCAAACAAGAACTAGTTCAGTTTTGTTGCCACCAAAAAATCATCATATCGCAATAGTTTCAAATTCAAGCGTGGCATGAAATTAAAAACTGCAAGTTAAGTACACGAACAATATTGGATGGACATGCTTAGTGAAATCGTAAATGTTTAAATACAATCATTTGAATGACGATCAATGTTTAATTAATAGTACGTGTTTATTACACAGTTAACAGGAATCACGTGTACAATTGGGACAGAAGCGTTAGTGGATTTAGTGACAATTTAAATTTCTATTTAATTCTCAAGCTGGTACAATTTTCATTTATAGAATTTTGTTGTAGTGGGCGGATTGTACATTGATAATTCATTGGATCCATGTAAATTCTCAATTATGCTACGTACGCTACTTGAACTTTGATATTTGTAATTAACGTGGCATGTTTAGTCAAGGATTATGAACTATGATTTGAGAAACATCAGCGCGAGTAGGCACATGCATATACAAAGCTGCTCGCAGCGAATTGACTATTTATTTACATTATGGACATAACTTTTTAACCGTACGTGTCATATTTTTCAAACTGGTTATTGACTGTAAATAAATTATGGTAAACACGATGACACTTTTACCCGTTACTCTGATCGGCTAACTCGCTGTGAGCGATTCTGTAAGTGTCATAATACTTGGAGAAACGTTTCGTGCATCTGTATGTATTAGATTATACGGTTACCTATGTGTAATTTTTTATAGTACAAGAAGTGTTATATTTAGAATTTAATATTTTGCTGATTTAATATGACATGTATAGTAAAATATATATTTGTTTGAAAGTAAATAATAATTATATGCTCTCGAGTGGAACTCGCAGAGGACTCTTAAATGTCAAAACGTCAATTGATTGATCGGCAGGAAGACGATAAGCAAGCAGTGCAATTCATGGCTTTTGAGATGTGCTGCGATAACAATTTCGGTGTGCAGTCAATGTTTTTGTTAAAACCAGAAACTGGACAAACACTCGAGGCAGATAAGATAAGAGAGCGTCATTAAGTGCCTTCATAATTTCCAAGTATCACGGGCAACACAGAATGATTGGCACTTTTTGGAAGCAATGTCATGGCTTTGTGACGGAATTAATTTGGGTAAATATTTGACAAAGGTCTCACTTGTTTGCCATACGAGCCCGTCAATTGTGCTCAGCCTCTGACAGTTCACAAAGCCACTCTCATTTCAGGGTTCCTCTTAATCTATGAATGTAATTATCAATTTTGTTAGCGTTTTCCACTCACTTCCCTTCTATTTCTATCAAAATCCTCTTACATGCTCTTCTCCGGATATCGTTCTTTCGCAATAATTATGCTGAGCATGACACGACAGGACGGTCAAATATATATACATATATAATTACAAATTAATACATATTGAACAGGTACCAGAAACTGGATTTTACCTTCATTTTGTATAAAAAATAAGTTAATAATATATTTTTACAACAAATAATGATCACTTTAGAGTTCAAACACAATTGCATTTGATTCTCCGGTGTAACTAGTCGTGCTATCAGTACGAATTCACGATTCACGGCTAAGTACAATTAATCCAGGTTTGTTTGACTTATAAATCTTATAAATTTCTCTTATAAATAAATATTAGGAGGCATACTATTGAATAACGACTACTATAATTCCAAATTTCCTATGCTTGGGACGTCTGAACCTTCTCACTTCATGCATTATGACTTAAATCCCATAAATGGGTTGTTATAGTGTATCTCTTGTACTTTAACTAAAATAATGACTATTGTTGAATAAATAAATAAATAAATATAAATCGACAGCATTAGAAAGCTGAAGAATACTTTGATTAGATTAAGGAATACGTAGTTGTAAAACGTTCATGGACAAAGTTGATAGGCATAAACACCCGTGGAAATCATACGATCTGCGTTTTCAGAAGACCCAAACTTAAGCTAACTAGAATTCAAGTAATTGAAATTGAAACGTTTTCGGAAAACAACTGCTTTCTATTGGTGTTTGTCATATGTGCTTACAAACTTTCTCCCTTGGGTTTACCGGGTAGGAAAGCCTATAGCCGACTTCAACCACGGTTTTTAGTTAATAAACTTTTGAGTACCGTGAATATCATATTATTGTACGGGTCGCATGTCGCATTGAGGATTGAGGCACAGGTACAAGAATCTGAACAAAATTATACTTATCTAGAATTGGGCGTTCGGAGTAGCTTGTATATTTACTATTTGAATTCAGAATATTATGTAATGGACGGATACTACTGGTGCAGTTCAAAGCTATACTTTACTATTCGATAACTATACATGGTCAGCAAGTCAGCACAGAAATGCGAGAAGCACTTGCCACCTTAATTATATAGCTTATGACAAAAATACGGGAATAGCAGCATTGTCTGTATATTTGAATATCGGAAAATCCCGTTGAGTGGCTTTGGGTGTTTGTATATTGATAAGGTCTTAAGTAAATAGCATTTCTGTATTTCGAATAGAAATATTCCAAGCCTGGCCTGTCTGTCTCTAAGCTATTCCACCACGACCGGTACTCCACCCTATGTAATCAGAATCATTTTTTATTCAACAATTGACAAAATACCGGAAGTGTAGCAGGCATTTTGGAGAGGGTGAGGAGGGTGAAGGTGAACTAGCCTCACTTCATCAAAGGCTTATTAGCTTCTACCTCTCCGACTATCTACTACAAAAATAAGCCTTGCATTACTCCATCTAAAAGATGGATTATCTAAACTCTAAAATGTGTTGTAAGCGTGTATTATTACTATTCTGCAGCAAAGCTGCAGGAGGTTGTAGTATGTCTTTTGTAGTAGGCGTATATAGAACCTAGCCCCTGTTTTAATTCACAATTCACAATGAATAATAAACCTGTTTTAGTTACACATGCTGTATCCCACATCCTATCCCTTCCTGCCCAACCCACAGCTTTTGACTCATAATATTATTCAACTGACAACTATGACGTGTTGTTCTTATTAATTCCAACGTGTTAAGAACAGAGACCAGAAGATGTCCAAAAGATGCTAGAGAAACAATAGTGCGTTACCTACTTTTTTCCCATGTGTTTAGCAGTATTAGCCTGGACACATCCCATCCCCATCGCACTCCTTGGGAACACAGGCCTTTATCACTTTAGAGCACGGAGATTCATTCAGAAAACTTCATGTACAGAACGGTTCATAACTGGCTGGACAGCCATCATGCAGACTACTAAATACTACTAGCTGGCCACGAATCAGTGCTAAGCACTGATCTGGTTACACTACAACTTGCAAAGTAATTCCTGAATTTAGAACAATCAGTAAGCAACAGAATGAAAACTTCGACAGAAAGAAAGATGCATGCCCACACACATATATAAACCACAAATAAGCTCGTTATAGGTGAAAATACTGAGTGAGTTAAGGCTTCAGATCAACAGATTGCGTTTGTCTTAAATATTGATTACAAACGTTTACATTTATTTGAACACAAATTTCCTTGCTACGTCGTTACGGCAGCTCTCTATTGTTACCAAGTTCCTACCGACTCAATTGTGGAAATTGATATTTACAAATTGAAATTCGGTAACTCGGAATTACCTAGAAGGGCAGACAGACTGATACATACACCACAGAATCATTAAGCACGTTATACTCTAGGATACCGCACTTTACCTGGGTCAACGTATCCCGAATCCTAAATGCAAGATGTATGCGTCAAACATACCAAATGTTTCGCCAGTACCGTAAAGTATAGCTGGGAACTATCTCCAAGCAGCATTGTACAACTTACTCATGTGTGCACTAACCATTTAAATAAAAAAAGTAGCTGACAATGGATGGGGTAGACCGAACCAAGAGGCGTCACTTGTGATAGTACAAAAAACACGAGGCATAAGGCATGGATCAAGATCAAGGCCTGAGTGCATTACGTAATAGGCAGATAGCATAATATACCTACATAGCATAGAGCATGAGGGACATTTATCTCTCTCGCCTATTGTCTGAAATATGATGTGAAGTTTTTAGTTAGTATAGTAGAGTGTGCATATGTGTGAAGCTCTTCCTTCATGCTTTGACTGCCACATGAGTCAGAGGCAGAAATAGTGGAGTGCTGGGTGATAGGACTCGAATTAACAGAGCCTCCCAATTAGTATTAGCTTCTCACTCAAACATCAAACGCCTCACAGTCTTCAGTCACAGGTCACAATTTAGTTGAGTGGAAAGTGTGTGAGCTCAGTCTGGACCCAATACCGTGACTTACAATTACAACTTGTGAACTAAACAAGAGGCAGAGCCAAAAGGTCAGTCACGTAATTGCAATTAGTGGGCAGGCTGATTAAGGAACGGGAAAGCTGGAATTTTAGTGAAATTAATATTGTGTATTGTATCTACTACGTTGGTGTGTGGATTATCATATAGCGTGTTGTACAGTTGTTGGTAATACTTTCGTCTTAAATGTGCATTTAATAATAACGTCACTGACATGACGTTAGGATTGAAGATTGGCAGAGTAATTACGACATGTATTCCTAGGCCTTAACCCTTCTAACCTCCAATGTTTTCCATCCATTGAGCAACACTACCGAAACTGAAGCAAGGCAACGCAGTTTTTCGATATTTAGAAGATTACGATTTTCCTTTATGTGGGTCGTGGTTTTGTTTCATATCCACACGACTCATTGGCCTTTTATTATAATAACCGAATGTCCAGTTGCTGGTACAGTAATATGGGTTGAGTGAAATTAGCGGAATCGCATATCGCATCCATCATCCATCGTGCGCCCAAAGGGGAAGCTAGTGAAATAGCAAATATTTCTAGAAGTATTTCCGCCAGCAGCAGTGCAGTACATACGTAGAAGTGGTTGTTATATTATTCAATAGTAGGTACGGTAAGGGTTTGTCGGTGTACATGTACGTGTTTATCTGTAATAATTGTATTGCTGCTGCGTCCTGAAGTCCTGACTGTAACAGTGTCATTTAAACTTAAACCAAGGCATGTTTGGTTTAGGAGGATTAGCTCATCATATCTCTTCCTGTGAAATCTGAATGTAAAATACCCATTACCCATGTCATGTCATACATTAGACAGATATGTATATAAAGGGGGATGATGGACGTAGTAGTATCTTAAAGTACTTGCTGCTCTTCAGATCAGAGACCGGAATAGGAAGCCTGATTGTTGCCTGTTCCGCTGTGTAGCAGTGTGTACGAGAAACGAGTCGGTTCAGTACAGCAATATAAATGTTGTAGCCCAAGTTGCAGCGAAATTCAAAGAAAATTAAATTAGTTTGACATTGAGAAACAGTTCCTCTGTACATATTTGTAAAAGCAGGAAAAGCGTCAATTAAGCCCAGCAACAGTTCAGTAGTAATGGTAATTGTAATGAAACGAGCATAATTGAGCACTTGAGACTTACATTCAAGTGGTGTGCCATTTTGACTGTGCTGGCCCACACTAGCTTTTACGAGCGTGGAGCTTAGTTTTGTTTCGGTCCCTATAATTTCAAGCTATTGTAAAGTTTGGAGCAGGACTTTTGCCTCATCTTTGCGTAAGTAAGTGTTACTATCGACTTCAGAACTCAATGTGAATCTTTGTTTTTAGTAGTATTCCTCATTGGCTTAATGTAAGATTGTTTTCAGTTGTTAATTTAATACCACGCTAAGGAGCTAATTCAGGTGCCTTTTACCCCGACTAGCAGTGATGCCCCATATGCATCTAACAATTAGTCCTTTGTGCTCGAAGTGTGTCAGAGGTGCAGCTGTATAATTTCCTATTGTCTTAACCAATTGTATGAACATGGTTTTGGCTGTAACTCAATTTTGAGTTTCTTCCATTATAATGTGGGTACTATTGTTCTGAGAAAGGCCGTGTACTTATCCAATTCAAAGTAAATTGTGTCACCGTCGCGTCATAGTACTTAAGTATGAACTAGCCGCAGAGATTTGACCGGATTTCCCTATGCGATGTGCCATGGTTCTGTCCGCCCACGCAAGGCCATAAATCCTAATCCAAAGGTGTCGTTTGAAGTTTAATTGGCAGAAACGGGTGTCTTTTCTGATTTTCAGTCCTGGTAAGACATGTCGACCTGACGGTTTTGTGCGAATTAGTTTTCTTGGCACTCTTCGTATTTCTCGTCTATCAGTATGAATTCGGTTCGTAGCCCACATAGCTGGGAAAGTGGGAAGGGGTGTTCGATGGCTGTCATTGTGCCGCTGTAGTTCTGAGAAAGGCACCGGGTTACACGCATGGAGCACGAGTATTTGATTTCTAATTTTGTTGTGGAATTTGAGCAATGTTCTATTTTGTTGGCTCATAGAAGACGGAGGAAGGCGGACCAGCCACGTCGTCATAATGGATATGGATGAGGAGCCGAGTTTGTTCAGTAATGGTATGGGAAGTATGTTTCGGGTCGAACGGCAGAATCAGAGTATTAGTAGCACAGTGAGTACCCGGGTGCTCCAGAGTCAGGTCCAGAACGTCCGTGTCTCTTCCAACAAAATTACACAAGTACGTACACAAGTAAAAAAGTATTACAATTTTAAGTGAAACTAAATCTGTATCCTAAATCCCAACCCAAGTAGCTGCTTTCGACTGTCCGAGACAGAATAGATAGCAAATACTTCGATCTACAAAAAGTAAAGGGCTACCAAATAGTTTGTGTAAACCATAGCGTTTCAATTTATCTCAATATTCTCAATAATACTCAAGATTGGAAAAATTGGCAACTATTTTGTGCTTCAAGAATTAGGCCAATTCCTCTCTCGTCTCGAATCTAACGTATAATAAAGTGCACTTTCTACTTCAATCCGATAGTATAAACGAATGCTAATTGCTAATGTATTTAATCATAACTTAACTGAAACTAACATAATTACGAACGGCATATTCGTATTGTAAATCACCACTTAGCCCTGGTGCTGCTGTTAATTGTTCAACCTAGAATGTTTTGCTGCGTTTGGTGAATTACTGCAAATTCTGTGTATTGTATTGTAGCACTTTTACTACATATATAAACCCTTTGCGCACTTAACTATATTGAATATTGATACTATCTTACTAATAAATTATTTATTTATCTTGCCCATTATTGAAAGTAATAATAACGGTACAAATTACCTACTTAACGGTTAAAACTAGATTCGAGTAGTTCTTGTTTGAGAAAACTTGCAATCACCAAAATATTGAATTATTGGTGTATTACCGTACCGTGGGATTATCAATGGAACAATAGTAAATTGTAGTCTCATTTGGAAATCGAGCGTCGTTTGAGTATTTCGATACTAATACGAATCGTTTCTGGCTCTCCAGGGTGGATTTCCGCTTATTATGGAGATGCAGAGCAGTTCAGGCGGCCAGCTCCAAGACACCTCTGACATCGCTGACCTCATGCGAAAAAAGATGGAGATGCGGGCCGAGGCCTTTCCAAGCATGAGCTTCGACCGACCAGGAGCTTTCTCCCAGTTTCGGACCGGTGGTGGAGAACTCATGACTAGTAATTCCATGGACGGGATCTCGAGGACTCAGTTTGCAGGGTCCAAGTCTTCCTCCATCACGGCCAGTATGAGTAACAGCGGAGGAACGGACGAAATTCCGGAGTCGGTGCTGGAAGAATTGCGAAAGCGGGGTCTGCTCACAGGAAACCAGAAGATTACAGCCAAGAAGACGACCATTAGTGCCAGTTCCTCTTCCTCAGCAGCTATGGGCGTGACGCGGAGCTTCTCGTCCACTTCTGGGTTCCCCACCTCAACGCCCGCACTGGGTGAGATGGGGTCAATGGGTGGGGAAATGGCCTTGGTAGGATCCGGGAACAGCCCCACAGTTGACCTCTCCCTCCTCCCGTCCCCCTTCCGAAGAGCTCCGTTCACCTTCCGGAACTTTGAAGGGCCGCTCTGGACGGACAACATTACGTCAATGGGCGCACCAATTAGTTTGAGGGACAATCGAAACACATGGGACCTCTCTTCGGAACTCAAATCAAAGAGCAAAGTCAGTTTCAGTGCTTCTCAGTCCCAACATGCAGTATTTGAGTCCTGCAACGGCGAATTCAGGTAAGGAACCAAACGCCTGATTAACAACTTCTAGTCGAGAAGATCAAAGGAACTCATATATTTCATTTCCTAAATAGTATAAACAACCAAAACCTTCTGATCTTTTTTCCTTTTTTCCCCGTATTGAAAAATTTCTAAGAGCTGGGAGCAAATCGAAGGAATCCAACCCTTTGATATTTTTGTAGCAAACTTATTTTTTGCTTACTCGTCTGTAAAGTTCCAATTGAAAAGGCTCATTTATACTATCGTACTTTGGAATTCATGCCTACATTGAAAGAATTACAGAAACTTGATAATGTTATTCTATTAAACTGATAAATATTTTGAATTCACCGTGGAAATGTGGAAACTGAGCATTATATCCTAATCACTGTCGTAGAGTTCTATACCAAAATACTTGTCGGTTCGCAGGGCAGCAGCATACCAGGATCAACGAATATTTCTACGCCAGTCCTACGGTGCTTCCGAGTCTGAATCTGAAGAAGACGAGGATGAGGATGACGAAGGGTCATTTGTAACTAAACGCGGAATTGCCTTCCAAAGTAAACCTCAACTACCCTACAACAACCGATTACCCATTATGGACAAACCGGAAAAACCTCAGTACGAGCCATCCGAGGATGACGTGAGTTCACAGTGTCCATCCGAATTTGACCGAGAAGCGGCGGAAATTCTTCGAGAGTCAAAGTAAGAATAGTATTTATTTATATTATTATAAAGCGAACTAGAGTGTACAGAATCTCTCAGTGTAAATATTTGTTTAATCTAGGGATGTTGGGCCAGTAGAGCACGAAGGTCCAAAAACCCCTGAGCACAAGAAATCGTTCAAAGTAGCCCAAGAACTTCTCACAACGGAAAGATCCTACGTCAATATTCTAGAACTCATTGATCAAATCTTTCAGTTCCGTGTGGCCCAAGAGAATCGTGTCCAGCAAATGTTCCCACCCGAAACGATCACACAAATGTTTTGTAATATTAAGTCACTCTACCAGTTCCATCATGATCATCTCCTTCCAAGACTAGAAATGAGACTTGAAACTTGGGAAGACGATCCCCGAATCGGTACGTCAAAAAGTTTTAATCCTAAATGGCCCTCAAAAAAGTTCCCTCGAGAAAGTAGCAAGAAAATTCCGTTGTTACCATTTGACTTCAACCTGTAAATTATACGGCAATGGTTAGGTTAGTTATCGTCACATTTTCGTCAAATTTCTAGTGGTAAAACGTCAGTTTTTGCGTAGCCTTATTCGAAACTGCAAATTCCAAACTTATTCGAAGGAAGTTTGGCAGTGTAACTTTTTTGTAAAACACTTCACATCTTGCTAAATTACTGGAGAACTAAATCCTAATACCTTTGGTCGTATTGTTTTTATGAATAGGGGACATCATGAAAGAATCCGCTCCATTTTTGAAAATGTATTCTGAATACGTTCAAAACTTTGACAACTCCATCAACCTTATCAATGTGTACCGGGACAAAAATCCGAGATTTGCCAAAATAATCAATGATATTCAGGTGCGTTATCTTCACATACATTTCCTTGACTTTCTTTTCAATATCACTAATCCATTTTGTGACACAACAGAGCATGGAGGAGTGTCTAAACTTACCAATCACGCATCATCTCATTGTGCCAATTCAAAGAATACCACGCTACCGAATGCTACTGGAAGCCTACTTGAAGCGACTTTCCGAGGATTCAAATGACAGGAAAGATACTGAGCGTAAGGCTGGCTTCCATTTTGAAAATACGAGCCAGTTTCCAAGCGTTCCAATATGATAATGATTCCATCTTTTCGTATTTTAGAAGCCTTGCAGATTGTCTCAAAAGCTGCGGAACATGCCAACGAAGCCATGAGACGAATTGTCAGTTTTAAGAAATTACTAGAAGCGCAGGAACAAATCAAAGGTGTGATGGATCTTGTGAGTCCAACTCGGATGCTACTGAAAGAAGGAAAGATTTCTAAAATCTCAGCACGAAGTTCAGATAATCAAGAGCGCTATCTCTTTCTCGTAAGCGCGCCATTTACTGTAGATTCTGTAACTAAACAAATATTTAAAAGGTCGACCTAATCAGATAACATTATTCTTTTACTGCAGTTCAGTGACATGGTTCTACTTTGTTCAATACGGAATAATTACTTAATTTCGGGACAGCAATATCAGCTGAGGGCTAAGCTGGAAGTTGGAGAAATGACCATTTCGGAAGGAGATGACCTTGAGGTTCTCAATACGTTTTATATTCAGGATGATCATAAACGCATTGAGCTATATACCGAGTAAGACAGAATTTTTTTAACTAGTAGCCTGCATCTTTGGATAGTAGTAACTCATTTGCTCAATTTGAAATAATTCAGCCGAGAAGACGAGAAGCGGGCTTGGATGGAAGCCATGTACCAGGCGAAAATGGACCTGATGAAACGAAAGTCCTCCTTGCGACTCGGATCAGAAAGTCCTTCGGAAGACGACTTGGGAGTCAAGGAACCTGCCAAAATCAAAAGTGACTCTGTCTCAAAGTGCATGGAGTGTGATGGGGCCTTCACAATGCTGAAACGACGACATCATTGTCATGCCTGTGGAATTGTGAGTTTTGCCGCAACTTAACTTCCCGCAACTAAAATATCAGTTGTGATAAGACAAATTATTACCTTTTGTTTTGAACCAGGTGATCTGTGCTAAATGCTCAAATGCCAAAGCTCCAATGCAGTACGCAAATGGGAAGCTGAGTCGTGTGTGTGAAAAGTGCAAAATCATTCTACAAGGCAAGGAAGCGGAGAAGCGAAGAAGTGCGTTGTCCAATCCATCGTCACCAGATGAACCGTCCGAAACAGTACATGGTGTCTTAGATGTAAGAATTTTAAAAAAATACACTCGGTTGCTCTGCAGACGTTAGAGCTTTTCGTAAAAGGTGTACTGATCCCTAATTATTTTTCGTTGAAGGTCCCTGCAATCGCACCCGCAGTTCTAAGCGGCTACTTAAACCTGCGATTAAGAGGCAAGAAGGAATGGACCTTACGCTGGTTTGCACTCCGAAGTGACTTTGTCCTTTACTGTTACGCCAAGGAATCCGATGAACGGGTAAGTCATGTCAGAAATCGTATGCAGAACGGGTATCAAATCAATTTCTGATCGGAACATTCATAATTCAGTATGTATAATGTGTAACAGGCAATGACTGCAACGCCAATTCCTGGAATGAATATACAAATGGCGGAGGAACTGTCCAAGGCGGACATAATTAGTCTTCCTGCAACAGAACGGGATCGAGCCTTCCGAATTGCTCACGGACATGGAAGAAAGTGTTTCTTCTTCTGTGCCCCTTGTAAGGACGACGCTCTGAAATGGGTGGAGAAGCTCAACCTGGCTCGGAATGCCGACCTTAGCAATGCAAATGGTATTGTGAATGAAACCGTCAACAATCAACCATGACATATCAGCAAGTAGTCGTCACACAGAACCAGTTCGTTAGAATAGTTACACTTGACGTGGATGGATGCTTTGAAGGATCCTCCAACAATATTATTCCAAGTTTCTTCTGGGTCACGTACAATGTACAACTGATTCGAGTCACGGGAAGCTCCCAAATTAGTAATTATCAGTTAAAAGTACACGAGATTCTGAGATTTATAGTTACCCTAGTTAATACCACAATATTGGGAGCTCGAACTTAAGTTGTTTCTAATGCTTCGTACCAAGAATTCACCGCCAAATGAATATTACCTGCCTCCTTGCTATCTGTACTGGATGAGATGCGTCACAATATTGAAAGACAAATCGTCATTTTGTATTGTTGTAATATTTGCAATTTTCAATTTGTGATATATATTGCTAGTAGATAAAACTTGTTTGCTTACACGCGACGCTTGTTCTTCTAGTGCCTATATACTTCACATTAGGTATATACATTATACAAATTATGTACTACATGTATCTATGAACTGATTATCTTCTAGTTTCTTATTTGAAGGAACACGAACTAGTTATGAACATGGATTGAATGATGATTATATGTAGTCAGTATTATTTTCTTAGCCGTTAACAAATAAAAAGACATTCGCTAGGACTTGTGTCACTTATATGTACCTTTTTTTATTGTTTTAACTCACTCTTCCTCAACAATGAAGCATCAAACTGTTTAGGAAATTGAGAAGAATATTATTTAGGAGTTCTCTTGCGAGTAACTCGAACAACAAATTCTTCTAAATCTAATTTAGTTGATGGCCGCAACTTCTCCAAATCCAATTCGACATCCTGGTGCTTTGGTGTCGCAGTGAAGAGACAAAGAAACGGCTCCTTTTTGTTCACCAGTTGAAATGCTCTTATTACCTGCATACGATTGAGCTTATCAAAGCTCGCTCGCAGCTTCACCAATCTTTCATGGGAATATGTTTCTGTACTCTCTCCTCCTTCGGGATCAAGCACACCTGGTACGTAATACAAAATATTAAACATTAATATTCTATACAAATACAGGCAGGCTGACAGCTAGTCAGGCTTTGGGGAATGCTGCCACATACCAAACTACATAGACCACTACGATTACAATTAGTAAGTAACCCTATGGGTTAACGAGGATTCAGATAGCTTTTTTTTTCGAAAAATCGTTAGTACGAATTGCGATACGATAATTCAACTATTTGTGCCGCTTCCATTCATATCCGTTAAAACAATAACCGCGAAAGCGTTTTAAAATCATGCTTCGTACCACTTGTTCCTGACCGTTTCCTGGCCCGTGCTGTAGCAGCTCTTGGATCAGAAGAAGTGATTGTATCCGGCCCGAGGGCTACGGGTGACTCGGCGCTTTTTTTCCCCGCCTCATTCAACCGCTTGGCTCCTCGGGTAACCGGAGCCATGCTGGACAAATCGACAGTGGAAGAAATTACTTCCTCAACTTTACAAAACCTAAAATTACAAAACAGGAAAACATAATTGTAAATTATGAACCTTATGATGCATTCATGACATTTTTAAAAATTCAAGATAATTACTTATTTATTATAAATGAGGAGCTTTTTATAAAATCAACTATAGAAACGTTGGTTCAAGTGTAGGGTGCTGAATACAGCGTACACAGACGACTTGGCGCTCCGGTTTATCGCTTCAATTGTCCCCTCCAACAACTGCCAAAAGAGTTTGATTAATTCGGACTATGTCGAGGAAGTTGAAGTTGGTTTGGACCTAAGGTGGAGTACTCAATTTGTTGTTAGTTTAGTAAACATACAAATTAAGTGAAAAGTAAACAAAAAATGTCGTGCTCCACCCTTCGTCTTTCGTCCAATTCTACCGGACGGGGAAGCAGGTGACTTCTTTTCAAAGCCAACCGAACATAATCTGACGTAATCAAACTCTGCGTTCTGCGGTACGCCGAACCTCCAACTCAATAAACTAAAATGAAACAATTGGAACATGACGTCGGAAGGGACAAAGTACACACCGTCTTTGTCGGGTCGATTGGACCTCAACGGGGTGCAGAGAAAAAACGCTAAGTCCCACTCTCATTCTCATATACAGGGTGATAGGGCTTTATGAAAGCTCTAACCTAGCACATAGCATGGTGGGTCCTCATTGCGTCGAAACTGAAAGGCGTTTTCGCCATAGTGAGAAAAATATTTCAGTTTCGCCGTAATGAGTTTCGCAGTAATGAGGCTAACTCCATAGCATGGCTTGAATTTGTGTAACTTCTTCGGGGCGTTCTTCCTAACCTAACCTAACTTGAATGAGTGTAACGCAATTCCCCGATAAGACACCCTGTTGCGCCCCGTTACCGTTAGGTCCAATCAAGCCGTCTTTATCCCTTTGTTGAACCGAAATGTAAACTTTGAACTTCAAATTTTACGAGGGAGACTAAGTGCCCCACATTTGACATACAGAATAGAATAAATACCTGAATCGGAGTGTGTGACTGGTCACTACTGCTGACTGGAGACAGGAAAATGTCGATGGAGGGTACAGAGAGGCTAGATTTCCTGGTAAATAGCTCAAGCCTTCTCTAGCGCTATCCTCGACGTTTGTCAGCGATCAGAATCAGAAATCAGAATCCGGGTATGCACGGAAACGGAATCATATACATATGTAGAAGTGTGTGTCTACGCCTGTATAACCTTGCAAATCGGGCTTGGAAGTGCATGCGGTCTGAGAGTCAGTAGTCAGTTGCCACATTTGCAGAGTGTGGAAGTCTGGATGTATTGCCATAAAAGCTTATAAATTCGTGCAATGGTTATACTGTACGCAATTCAAGGCAGCATGCCTCAATTCACCTCGTGTGTTCCTTCTCGGTTTAGGCGCGCTTTCTCTGGTGGTTTATTTTAAACGGAATGCACGTTTACTTGTCGGTGGCGTTAACCAGCTTGGCTGCTCTACATATTGCATAATAGGTCCATTATCGTAGGATGTTGGCGGCGGTCCGGTTTCGGCCGAAATCTGACCTTGGCGGCTACTGCTAAGCTCATAAAGCCCAGAAACTGGAAGGAAACTCTTTCAAGTTCGAGGCCTTTAATCTTCAAGTTAAGATGCATTGCCAATTTACCGATTAAGTAGGTACCTTACAGTCAAACCATTATTGAATATTTAACACTTTCAAACCCTACTTCTGGACACCGAAGCCTCAATTGCGGTCAATTTCAATGAGTTCAGGAAGATTCGTTTTATATTCAGTTTCAGTTGTTCGACTGTACCTTGACCCTCGTTGCGAGGCCTCGGACTAGAAAAGGTTTCTAAGGCTTTGTGTTCTATCTTTACAGGGATTTCCCGACGCCTAGATATTTAGGCGTGAGAAGATGAAGGTGTGAAGATCAAGACATACAATCAAAAATCAACAGGATGGCACCCAGAAGACATTACTATGATTTCAAACGTACTCCAAGTCCAATTGGTAAAACAAAATTATAATTTGGCAAAACTTTCAGTCGCTTGTCGTATTTTTGACGGATAACATAATATATAACTAAAAGCGCTAAAGAAAACATTGACAGCTGGAATCTGAATTTGATTGAAGGACGTAGTACTTTGTAATTCGTTATGCTCAAGTAGAGCAGCGCAGATGCCAGATGACACTAATAAGAATGGTTAATGAACTGGTCCCCGGTACGGTGTATTGGTCCCCGTTCGTATCTAGGTATAAGCAAGCGAAATATTTTGTTTGTTAGTCTGAATTTTATCTATGCGCAGCATTTAGTTCTACTAGTACCACAGAGTTCTGAAAAGCCACAACCCCCGCCCGCGGAATCCGAGCATGTCAAGTCAACTCTATCTTATGAAGCCACACCGCCAGAACCCGCGCCCACCAGGCTTGGCTTTTTAGAACTCTGTGACTAGTACAGTATTATATGCTTTGTTGGTTAAACAAACGATGTTTTAGTTTGTCGAAATTTTAGTGGAAGTCTGAATAAAGGAGTTGTATAGCGATTAACGATGATTCAATTCAAGCACAAGTCTGTCATAGCAACTGCGGTATCCCAAGGTGTATTGAATTGAACTCGAACAGCTTTTCTGTCACAGCCAGTGTTTAAAACAGCGGTAATGTTTCGCTGTTTCTGTCTTTCCCTCGGTTTTTGAAGTTTGTTGTTACTAAGTTTAAAGATGTATTTATTAGTGTCTATCATAACTGAAGTATGAACTATGAACGGACTTATTAATTCTGCAGTGTAGTCATCGGTAAGGTCAAATGACCCAGAATCCTATCCTAGGTTCAGTGCTTGGTGCTGATTCGTAGGTAGCAACCCAATTGAGCCTTAGCTAATTCAGCAGAGCTCAAGGGATAAGCAAATTCATATGAAATGAAAGAGCTCTTGATGAAATTCACGCAATTAACAAAATGAAATGTTCTTAGTTTGCATAGACAAAACGCTTGAATTTTTAGGAACACGAAAGCTCTATGTGATGGGATGGGATTTCGTTCCCTAATCCATTTTAATATTCGAATGTGTTGGCGACAAAAGCGGAAGCTTTTCATTCGGTGCTTTTAATATTCACTTGTGCACAGTCGGTCGAGGCGTACCAGTGCAGTGATAAATCTTGATTCTTGATTTTATATTTATATTGTTCTATATTTTGATTTGTATGGGCTTTAAAACTGAATCATCTGGCTTTCCAGTGATTTCCCAAATCCTGTTGTTCCTGATTGAGGCCAAATCAATTATGACTGATAAGTTATAAACCGAATAAATGCTTGCATTTAGTGGAAATAAATATTAATACCCTTCTCGAGAGTTTTGGAGTATTAGGAATCCGCGAGAGTTTAGTAAACTTAAATCTAAATATTATTTAAGGGCTTTCTTCAGGAAAACTGTTGCTATGTATTTTGGTGTTAGTCATGTATCAGGCCATAGAACTAAAATATTAGTTGGTTTATTGGTAAGTACTTAAGTAGTTTAGGGAAATCGCTTGCATTGAAATTTACAATTATTTTATTCTTTGCTCAACTCCGAGGATTTGTATGGGGTGATATGTGCTTAAGTTTTTGGTGGGGATTCTTCATTCGATTTCCACATACTGAGCGGATTTTTTGAAGGGATGCACTTAAGTTCTCCCTTGTTCCTGTTCTGGAATAAGTGACGCCTGCGCTGCACTGAATAACAATGTAAAACAGGGCACAAGGTGTGTAAGCTGAACTGGATTAGTACTGCTCCAGTTTAATCTGTGATATTGCCCCCCCCCCCCCAGTGTGGTCACTTCAGGCTTCGTCTGTGATACCTGATTTTATTTTAACATGCATTTATTTCAAACCTAGACCGGGTTCCTCGGAACATGGACCTTCTCCGCTGCAACTCGGTCCCTGCACAGAGCAACGGATGGGACGGAGCCCACGTGGGACCGCCTATGAAGTTTTCTATGAAGGCTTCCTTCGGTCTAGAGCCAGGACCCCCGACACTTCCATTCGTGCCTAACCCCAACAATGCGGATGAGATCTACGCCTGGGCCCATTCGCTGAACAAGGTGACCCGACCTCTGGTTAACGGGGAACTTGATCGACAACGATTTGACTCACTCACGCGTGACTTGCGGGAGAGCCGAAGACCATCACGCTCTCGTACTCCATCTCCCAGACGAAGCAGATCTTGTAGAAGCAGCTATTATCCAGAGGACAAGGACTCCTACTCATCTCACTATCCAAGCACGTCATCCAGGAACAGTGACTGCCGATCTGGAGAAAGGAGCTCACACTCATCCAGGGACACGAGGAGGTCGGAAAGCAGGGATAGGAGAAGGTCTGACATATCTCCCGACTACTACGACAGAAGGTCATCTGGCTCTGGCTCGAGGAACGGGGATTCTGGTTCGAGAAAAAGTCATTCTGTAGGGACATACTCGCCGTCAGACACCGGCCAGAGAAAGAGCGACGGTGCTCCAAGATCTAGTGATTCGTTTTCTTCAACACTGGACAAGAAGAGAAAACGGAGTCCACTTCCGGATACCAGATCGTCGTCGAGCTCATACCGCGAAAGATCACGAAGTAGATCTCCCATTCCAAGATATATTGATTCATCCAGAGTTCTAAGATCTACTGATTCATCTTCAACATTGGACAAGAAGAGAAAACGGAGTCCGTTTCCTGATACCAGATCATCTTCAAGCTTGTACCGCGAAAGATCACGAAGTAGATCCCCTGTTCCACGATCAAGTGATTCATCGAGAGTTTCAAGACTTCATGAATTATCGAGAGTTTCAAGACTTTTTAATTCATCTTCAACATTGGACAAGAAGAGAAAACGGAGTCCAGTTCCAGATACCAGATCATCTTCAACCTCATACCGCGAAAAATCACGAAGCAAATCCCCTCTTCCAAGATCTAGTGCTTCATCGTCGACACTCGACAGGAGGAGAAAGCGGAGTCCGCTTCCTGATACTAGGTCATCTTCGAGCTCATACCGCGAAAAATCACGAAGTAGATCCCTGTCCAAGGACAATCGTCATCGATCCGAGCGAGCTTGTGAGAGAACGGAAGAGCGGAACGGAAGAATCAAGGCTAAACCGAGGGACTCTCGTGCGCTCGGATCGGCAGCCTCCGGCGGATTTTTTAATGACTTCAAAGAGAAACGTGGCCCTTCTCCCTCGGGTTCCTCGAAGGCAGCTGCTGCATCAGGATCCAATGCTCCTATGAGCAAGGGACAGGTTGAGTATCATCTTGCTTTTCTCAAGGACGTGGATACGGAAGAGACGGAGCCAGTGATGGCGTGGGTTAGATCAGCTCCTGATGATCTCTACTACGAAAGGCAGCCAAATGGGTAAGCCACATAACACATCTATTTACTCATTCCATTATTTACACTTAAGGATTGCACAAGATACACGTCTAGATTCTACTGTGCTTGTAGATAATCGCATGTTTATATTTTCCTCTCACATCTGAATTGTAAATTAGCTAAATCTTTCGACTATAACGTAGACATCGTAGCTCTGCATGTACAGAAACTAGATTACTGGCAAGCGTTTATAGTCGTTCATTGCTACATTTATATTTCAAGTACTGGCTTAGTGTGCCCTGATGGAACTAACTTGGAAATCCTTACACTGTAGAATGGCAAATGAAAGGAATTAAATGTGGACTATATAAATATCGTTCATGTAATATAGGTGACTTTATTACATTGTAGGGAGATGAACGGTACTGCACGAACAGTCCAAATGTGCCAAAAGTTCGAGGCAAATTTAGTCGAGAAACCCAAAGGCCTACGTCTCGAAGCTGAGGCTACTGGTGCAGCAAAAATGAAGGAGCTAATGCACAAGGCAAGAGAGGCTGAAGCACTTGAGTCCGGTGAGACAGATTCGTTGACCAATGATTCGTCCGAAGAAGATAATGGTCCATCTCGGAATGACAAGGCCAATGAGGAGCTCAAACGGCGGAAGAAGCATCCAAGGCGGCTTCATGCCGAACTCTGGCATAATGATCCGGGTCTCATGAATGATGGGCCTGTCTGTCGATGCAGTGCCAAGGCCCGAAGATTCGGGATACGTCATGGATTCTATCCAGGAGAAGAACGGATTCCGCCCTGTGACCCATATTCAAATAATTCCGAACGTCTTCATCATTACCGCGTCACGGTGTCTCCGCTCAATAATTTTCTTGTAAACAAACCAACTGTGATTCAGCATGATGGGCATGATTACACTTTCGAGGGCTTCTCACTTCTCTCACATCACATCATAGATCTCGACGTTCTCCCACCCTGCTCAGTTATCCGATTCAGCATTCGCTACGACGTCAGTGTCGAGTCTGAGAAGCTCCTCGAATCCTTTTGTTGCAAGGAATTGGAACTCTTTGAAAACTACTTGTTTCGAGAAGTTTTGGAGTTGGTTGACTTGAAGTTTGGGCTGGATGACCCCGGTAGTTGTCCGAATTTTCATATATTCCCAAGGTTTGTTCGTAAATTACCGGATAATGGGAAGGAAGTATTGTCTATGAGCCGGGTAAGTGCATTGTGTACAGTAATAAATCTCTAATCAGCTGAATTTAGTCAGTGTTGATAATGATTCTCTGACAATTTCTAATCAGGTTCTGCTTCATCTCATAAAAAGTGACAAAGACTTAATGAAAGAAGAAGATTTAAGCAGACTCTACACGGTTGAGCAATCGGAGTGGCAAAATGTTGCTGATGTGCATAAGGGTACGATTGTTACTAAATGGGGCATGAAGCCAGCGGCTCTTCGAGTAGACCAAATTGACCGTGATGTTTCCGGGCATGAAGAAGGTCAGGGGAACTAATTCAATCTCATTCACGCTTTTATATAGTGCCTTCTGCTAAGCAAAAGTATGATTGTGAATGTATTATGTTTTAGTTGGTGAAGCTGGCATTCCGTTCCCACTTATTGTCCACTTTGGAATTCGTCCTCCTCAGCTTTCCTATGCTGGGAATGCATCATATCAGTGGGCATGGAAACGCTACGTGAAATATCGTCATCTGCTCTCGAACATGTCCAAACCCTCTGCGGAAGACAAGAGAAAATTGGTGGCTAAGGAACTGAAGCTACAGGAGATGCGAACAGCTGCTTCGATGAAACGAGATGTGACTGTTGCCGTGTCCTCAAGGGGATTCCGGAGTACTGGACTCTGTTGTGACATCGTTCAGGTTCGTAGTTTTAGCGTTATTCATTCAAATCAAAGTGCATTTTCTTTCAGAAGATATTAAAACTTGTTTGTATTGATATTTTTAGCATGCTATGCTCATACCAGTTCTGATTGGACATTTGAGATTTCATAAGAGCTTGTCACACTTGGAAAGCAGAATGGCCTATCACTTCACGACTCCCTACTTGCTCCAATTAGCTTTGACCCATCCATCCTACCGTGAGAATTTTGGAACGAATCCTGATCACGCTAGAAATGCACTTACCAATTGTGGAATTCGTCAGCCGGAATACGGTGACAGGAAAATACACTACTCTTCGACACGGAAGCGAGGGATTAATACGCTCATCCATATTATGGCAAAGTATGCAAATAATTAATCACACGTACCTAATCATTCTAGTGGATATAAATGAATATCTGTTGTTTCTCAGGTTTGGCGAATTACGAGAAACACAATCTGAGATTACGCACAACGAAAGATTAGAGTTTTTAGGTGATGCTGTTGTGGAATTTGTGACTTCAATTCACTTGTTTCATCTCTTTCCTGATTTAGAAGAAGGGGGTTTGGCCACATATCGTGCTGCCATCGTTCAGAATCAACATTTAGCCGTATTGGCACAGGTAAATTTTATCTATCCGCTATTCGCGATTCCTCTAAAGCAATACATTTAAGAATGATTTAATTCTCTATCAATTCTAAATTGTACTATCTCTTGCAGACTCTCCAATTGGACCAGTTTATGTTATACGCTCATGGTAGTGATCTGTGTCATGACTCTGAACTCCGACATGCCATGGCAAATTGTCTCGAGGCTCTGATGGGTGCAATATTCTTAGATGGAGGAATTACGGTACATTTTGAGTATTGCATAGCTCTAACTGAGCCAGATACAGAATAAACAACTGAATTGATTGAATTGACATATTGTAAAAAAAGGAGGCGGATCGAGTGTTTGGGAATACTCTCTTTGACGATGACTCGACTCTTGGCAGCTTGTGGAAGAACTATCCCAAACATCCGCTCCAGTCCCAGTTACCGAGTGGAGATCGAGACTGGATAAAATCTCACACCGTCCTCAGGAAATTACAGGAATTTGAAGAAAGTATTGGTGTAGAATTTACACATATTCGTCTTCTTGCAAGAGCTTTTACTGATAGGAGCATGGGATACACTAATTTATCACAGTACGTTACACAAACAATTATTTCAGGTTGGAAAGCAACATTTCTTCTTCAGAAACTAAGCTTGTTTGGTGTCAATTTATTGCAGAGGCTCGAATCAGCGTCTTGAGTTCCTGGGTGACACGGTTCTTCAACTTATTGCTTCAGAATATTTGTACCGGTTTTTTCCTGACCACCACGAGGGACATTTGTCTGTAAGTATAATATAAATACAATCTCCATTTTGACCGCATTTACTATATATTGTTCATGTGTCTATGTATCTTTATTCTTCTAGCTACTTCGAAGTTCATTAGTTAATAATCGAACCCAGTCGCTTGTCTGTGATGACTTAAATATGCCCGTGTATGCTATGCGTGGTGAACCCAAGATTGAAATGAAGACCAAGGACAGAGCGGATTTGCTTGAGGCATTTCTGGGAGCTCTCTACGTTGACAAGGGTCTTAATCATTGTATTGTGTTCTGTCAGGTGTGCTTTATTCCCAGGTAAACGGAATCCAAATTCACGTACTTAGCTTACGTAGAAAAATAAATTGTGCTAACTCGGTTTTTTCTCTCGTCAGGTTAACCAACTCTATTGTCAAACAAGAATGGAACGATCCCAAATCTAAATTACAGCAGTGCTGTTTGACGTTGAGAGCAATGGACGGTCGAGAACCCGATATTCCTGTTTATAAAGTGATCGAGTGTCTTGGGCCCACTAACACTAGGATCTACATCGTTGCAGTCTACTTCCGTGGACGTCGATTGGCTTGTGGTGGTGGTACGTGAAATATCCTATTCCTCACCTTCGGTTTCATTAAATTGTGGGCCATAAATTTTCACATTCTGTTGATAGGACATAGTATACAAGATGCAGAAATGTGTGCTGCAGCAACTGCGTTGGATAAATCTTGTCAGCTGTTTCCTCAACTCAATCATCAAAAGCGAGTCATGGATAAAACTAGCAAAGTGGTGGTGGATAACGCGAGTAAAGGGATTAATAAAACGAGCAAAGTGATGAATAGAACATGCAAAGTCGTCGATAAAATGAGCAAAAAGGTTCGGTAAAGTACGGCGTTGGGTGGGCCGAATTTAAAATTTGGGCATTAAATTCGAATATTCGGTACAGGTAAAGTCTGAAATTGTGAAATATTCAATAGTATTTGCGTCCACAGCATGGTGGGCTAAGTGATCGAACCATATTAGTGTTCATTTTATGCCGAATATTAACACATCTTTTGGCAGCCTTGCCGAATAGTTTGAGAAAGACTAATCTTAAATGAGATTGCCGAAGGTTCGGTAAATCTCAGAAATTCCATTGTTCGGTCCACCCCGAGTTCGGCGACCCGGGTAATCAATCAGGTTAATTACAAATGAATCACCTACATTACTTTAGTTACTAGTGAGTCAAAATCATGTAATGATTATTATTTAACTCAGCATCTGCATTTTGGTCTTGTGAATTGTGAAGCAACATCACGCTCAAAACATAGGTACGACAAAATAGGTCCAGGCAGTCTTAAGTGGTTCCTTACTTAATGTTCCAATGGAACTCTGCCATTGGTTTGACTTACTTTTTCATGCCACGTTTTATTCCGCACTGTTTGATGCACGATGTCGAGTCACAGTATCCATCATTTTATAAACAGAACTCCGGTATTTTGCTACTGAAGTTGTATGAAGTTTTAAGTGCTTATTTTTTGTGTTTTTATAAATGGTAAGTACTCATTTTTATTACTTAATTGAAAGTATGTGTATCAAGGATTACAATTTCTAAAGTAAACAATTTGATTGTTACATTAATGAGAATCTGTTGTACAGTCATTTTCCGTGGTCTAGGTTTATTTTTAGTGATGAATAAATAAATGTATATTTGAACTCAACTTCTTTGGTGGCGTACCTACTTATTTTAGTACATGCTGTAACTGAATTGGTGAAACCATAACAACTGCGTCTGAGAGGCTGAAAACTCAGGATCTGCATGAAAGCTTAGAGTCGTGGAAGGTTGAGCCAGGAAGAGTCAATCAGGCTGATATGATTGATGAAGTGCTTGCCGGCCGAGAGCTGAGTGACTTCAGTGAAGTGGAGAGTTTTGGCCTTCTTGTTTATGAGCGCTGAAGAAGGATGTATGCTGACTTGTAGACATTCTCTCTCCGTTCGTCGAGTTCTATAAACATTTCCATTCTCCAAAGTGGCAATATTCGATGGTAAGCACCGAAAGAAGAGTTTTCGTACGCTTTCGCTCATGTACTCCTTGTCCGCTCTGTGAATCTTCAATTCGTAGTCCGGGTAAGTGTTTGTACAGTACTTGATGAGATGAGTCCGAACTTTGACAGCATAGCTTAGAGCTCTGGATAATCAAATCAAGATATGAGTTAATCACAGTAGCATTACAGTAAAACTAATAGCATGTTATGTAATTGATAATTCCTAGAGCTCCAGCCATACATCGGACTATAAACCCCAATTTGATTTGATTTGATAATTCTCTGACCTGAAATTGAGCTTGTATGCTTTGCACATAAGAACCTTCGACTTGCTTCGTCGGAATTCACGCAGAACGTTCAGATACGTAATGAGATCTCCTTCCGGTGAATAGAACCGAGCCCGTGCCATTTCCACAGATCTTTTACAATCCTGAAAAATATTATCGGAAGAGAGCACTCCCAGGATGGATGCTACCGGTTCGAGCAAATAGAACCGAAGTGAAGTGACGAGCACCTTTGCATGCTCTGGACTAAGTGGAGCTCCAGCCATGATTTTTCCAAGATTAGTAATTACCAGTGGTTCTTCATTTTTACGAATAGCTCCCAGCTCATGAAGCTCTCGAGCACCCGCGTACAAAGCCTGTATTCCAAATCAAAATTCAATAGAAAACTAGGCTTAAAGGTGGTGGTGGTACTGTTTTGTACGTCAAAACATGGCTTACCTCTTCTTGTGGAGGATCAAGCCAATCGAAAGATGATGGATTATCAATTCCGATCTTCAGCAAATGAAGAATAACGCCCGATATATTACTTCGCAAAATCTCTGGAACATTGAAAGGATCCATAGAATTATAGTCATCTCTCGTGTAGAGTCGGTAACATTCTCCTGGCTTCTCCCGTCCAGCCCGACCAGCTCTCTGCATTGCCTGCGCCTTTGACACTTTCACTATTTGAAGTGAGTCAATTGCCAACTGATTGTAATGAACTCTAAGTTGAACAAAAAGGAAATACAATTGTTATTTCAACTTTCGTAAATGTAACAGTTCAATTAACATTATTCATTATTCGCATTCAACAATGACATACTTGGTTTTAACGACGCCAGAATCAATGACAATCCGAATGCCAGGGATTGTCAACGAAGTTTCTGCAATATTAGTGCTGACAATTACACGACGAATTCCATCAGCTGGCTTGGTAATTGCACGGAGTTGAGCCTCGTGAGATAAAGCTGAATACAACGGGTAAACTTCCAAATTCGCCAGACGTAATTTCCTCAAATAGTGAACCAACGTTTTAATTTCATCTTGACCAGTCAGAAACGCCAGAATGTGATCACTACATAAAAATAATTACGTATTATGCTTAAAAGAATCGTTACCGATATCATTTTTGGATTTCAGTTTAGATCAATTCAATAGCCTTACTCGAAACTGGAGTTCCAGTGAAAGTTGACAATAAGAGAAACGGTCGAGAAAAAGAGTTCCTCGGGACTTGTGACTGGATTGTATATCTTGACTGGATGCTGCCTCCCTTCAATGTACACAACCTTGGAACTGAACCATATTCAAAAGCAAAGACGTATTAGTTGCAGTGTCTGATAGAAATTGAAATAATGTGTAACTTGTGTGAAATATCTTACTTGTCGAAATAGTATTGCATGTTATCGGCATCTATAGTGGCACTCATGATGATAATCTTGAGACTTGATTTGGACTTTTTAGAATGTCCACGCACATTTTGAGCTTCTTTCAAGATACCCAATAGTACGTCCGTATTTAGAGTCCTTTCGTGTGCTTCATCCAAAATCACATAAGAGTACTGACTCAAGAGCCGATCTCTCATTGCTTCACGCAACAGCATTCCGTCTGTCATGTATTTAATCTGTGTGGCGGCAGATGTCTTCTCGTCAAAACGAACAGAATGACCCACAGTGTTCCCAACTTGTTCACCTCTCTCCCAGGCTACTCGTTTAGCGATACTGATAGCTGCAACACGGCGAGGCTGTTCAGAAAACAGAGAAAATTATACATCATTATAAGTAAATCATTTCATCATATAGGTGTGAGATGAATGTATTAACTACCTGAGTAACAGCGATAGTCTTTCCTTTGTTGAGTCCAGCATCTAAAATATACTGTGGAATTTGTGTAGTTTTTCCGGATGCAGTTTCCCCCAGAATAATCAATACGGCGTTTCGTCGAATCTCTTCCAGCAATCTAAACAATATCGAAATAATGTTTTACAAACTATATTAGGAATCATGAGTCTCAATAAATGTATAAGAACATTCGTTAACAAATTCTAACTACTAATCGCCCCCAATACCAGCCCCGCTAATTCCCAATTCCCATTAGTCACCTACCACAGCCACAGGATTTAGATTTTTTAATTAAGCAAAGAGGGTTCAGGAAAAATTTATAAGTCATTTTCTTTACGTTACTAGGAAACTTTTGAAAGACCTTCTGCGGAGAAATGATCCAAACAAAAGTTGTTGCATTCATCGAGATACGCAAGTTTGGTTTCAAACAAGTTTCTCCATAGTACCAGATTCAGGTCACATGTCAGGTCAAAATTTGTCACCTGAAGTTACCTGAACCTAGCAGTTTTGGTTGTAGAATATCACGTCAAACGACACATCACAATTGCCCAAGTCAAATGTAGAAAGGCCAACGAACTCTACTTCATGGTTTTCATTAACGCTACAGATACATAGTTACTTTGTTCAGGGCACAGACACACAATATTTTGTAAATACCATCTAATAGGTAATACCTCTCTTTAGCTTCGGTCACAGGCAGATCCTTAGGTTCTGTCATAAAGTATTCTTCCGGGTTGTCAATGTCCTCTTCATCTGCCTCCTCCGGTTTTACCTGAACAGTCGCCTTCATGGCTTTCTTGGCTTTTTTGGCCGCCATGGTTTGACCTGGATGAGGAAAATATGGAAAGAGTGTCACCTGTCACCTCCTTTGTCACCTAAATTTAAATCAACAGTCAGTTCAGTGAAAATTAAAAAATCACAAAAATACGAAAGCCAAGTCTTCTCTTTCTTCCTTTCAGCATGCATGCATGCATTCCATTTCATCGGCCTTGCCTCGGGTTTGCCAGACTCTCAAAACGGGTTTCACCTACCGCATTCTTTTTCAATTAACTCCAACTTGAAGGAAGTGGAATTCCGTACATGGAAAATGCGGTGTGCTGTTCCAGTAGTTGTCCATATCCATGCTATACCTGATTATCTTTCAATATAACGAGCTTATTAGTTCTGTCGTGGATGTGTCTACCTATGTAAACTTTATCGAGTTGGTTATTGTGAATTTTAATTTGAGAAAAACCTATTTCATGATTTGTTTCGGCTAACACTCGGAAATAAAAACGTAACCTAAATTGATAAGAGAACTTCATAGGCGTAGATGCAGGGTTGGGTGGGTAAAAATATTTGATTTTAAATTCACGATTTTAGGCAATGCTACAAAGGAATAATTTTGGAGAAGCCCATGATTTTATAGCGTTTAAAAAAATTAATCTTTTTAAAGATTTTAATACTGATAAAAAATATTATTTTAAATTAATTGTTGAGCTTGATCTTGGTTATCAATTAACAACAAATGATTTCAAATTTTTGTGATTTCAAATCAATTTTTATATTTTGATTTTGTGAGTTTGAGTGGGCCTCAAAACAAAAAATCAAAATATAAAATTATATTCTTGGTGGCTTTGGCGAATGATTAATTTTTTGTACTATGACAATCGGGCCTTTCTATAGCCATAGTATCGCTTAACGTTAATCCATTGTTGTGAATATTCCCAGAAATCCTAAATCCTAACCCAACATTAAAGAACAGAATCTACAATCTTCAAAATAGTTAATCAATGTTACTTACAAGTCACATAAATAAGGTCAGAACTAATTGACTATAGGCCCAATTGACCGTGGCTGTGGGGAATGGGGATATAAAGATTGCACACATGCGTCAATCTTCTTATCCGTGCGTGTTCTGCTCAAAAAAATTATCTCCAATGGAAAATCTATACTTGTGGTGAGTTCACCATATGAATTTGTGCTGGGTATAATTGTAGTAAAGTAGCAAATTAATTGGGAACTGACGGTCAATTGACCACTAATTCAAGTTTCAGGATCCTTCGGAGTCCAATCAAAGAACTTGGTTCACTAGGCACTGGTTTGTGGGCTGCTAGTGTATGGTTTTGATTTTATAAGGGTCTTCTGTGTTGTGTCTATGTGTGCGTGCATATGTTGAATTCGTCGAAAGTTGGTAGAGAGCGACACATCTTTGCCGTCTGGAGAAAAGTCCTCTTTCTTCCTGCTTTCTAACTTGCCATGCTTTGCATATTTCCATGCATTTCCTTTGTGCCTTCTTCTTCTTCCTGTGATCAATCTCAAGCTCAACGCAACATAAGGTGTCTATTTTTCGCACAGCATCTAACCCCTACTTTGGTACACATATCCAATCCGGGGCCTACGTGGTATATACATGTATGTAGCATAGCAAACTCATGCGGCGAGGGACACTGACGCCAATAAGTTTCTTAAACAATAGCTTAAGGAGGAGATACGGAACCTCACCCTTATATTTCTGCAATTTATTTTATGTTGGAAAGGATAATGTGTAATGCGAAAATCAAAACCACCATGCGATGGCTAACATTAGTTTCTATATGTGTGCCTAGCTGATTTTACTTAAACGTTGCTAAGATAACTTGAATAAACCTAGTGAAAAACCAAAACGGTTTCTCACTAAGTTTATGCATGTTATTTTCTTAACGTTTAAATCAAATGAGCTAAAAATTTGCCCACATTTAGGGACTAATCTTAGCCATCGCATGATGGTTTTGATTTTTAGATTTCCGCATTATAATTTACAACATAAAATAAATTGTTGAAACCTAGGGGTGAGGTACCGTATCAGTATCATGTCCTTAACATGTTGTACGAAGTTGGAAATAGAAGCAATGGTAACATATGCGTATGCGGCAATGGTCAGCGTTGTGTTATGAAATGCTGTCTATAGCCTATACAGCTGCGAGGGGTGCGTGTGTGGTGGACTTGACCGGTGATTACCATATACGGTGAAGAAGAATACTGAATATTTTAATTCAATGACCCATAACCCCAATCATTCTGGAGCATCGAGTGACACGCAAAAAATGGTATTGGAAGTTTACCCGGAATAATATATGTACCAAACAACAAACAACTAATATACATCAAATTACCTGCATCTACCTATACATCTCTGCTGCCCAACTCGCTGTGAGCCGTGTGGTATAATTCAATTGGTGTGCTTTTCTATCTACATATGTACATATTTTACATTGTACTGATGCACCAACAAGGGCATGTCGAAAGCTTAAATGTTAATAAGTAGCACCGTACGCGTACCGAAGACAAAATGATGATATATCCAGTAAACATTTAATGTACTTTTTGTCGTGTATCTACCGTATATCGTATCGTTTAATTAAATTAGGTGGCTAAACAAATTATTCGATAGCATTATATTATGAGATTGACAATTGAGAAATAGCAAAGTCTGACCTTGGAGAAATTAGTTAATTGCATTGTATTTTCTGTCATTGTCATGTTCAATGCTCGCTCGTAATCCTTTCTGATTTCTGACTCCAGCCAGGCGGGCTACTCAAGGTTAGATCATCCAGTCAGTCTTGCTAATTCTATGCATATCGGATAATAATACTATCATAAAAGTACCCATTATAACATATTAATGAAAACGTAAAAATGTTTCATTTTAACATAATTGTTAAAATGCTACTACATAAGTATTCCTTACTTTGTATGTGTGTATAACATGTATAACTTGCGATTAGGTACTCGTATTATGTATGTATGTATTGTATGTATGAGTTGCCCTCCTCCAACCTTCCTTGACCTCTCGACCTTAACGTTTTAAAAGATAAATCACAGAAACCGGATTGGGATTACTTAAAAATCTACACCATAATAATTTAATAATCGGCCCTGATGGAAGTCTTAAAGAATATGATGTAAGTGCAATATTTTAACTTCTACTAGTATGTATGCCTCACATTAAAAGTTAAAAGCTTGGGCTTGGTGTGGATTGTATTTCGAATTGAACGTTGCTTTGGCTTTTCCTTCCTTTGGATTTACCTTCCTTTGCATTTGGAACAATTAATTGAACGAAGTTCAAATGCTCATTATGTTCGTGCCGCAGACGAAGATTATAACAGCAGATGCTCTCTAATTCCCACATTTCATTCGCATAATTCAAATAATACATTCAAATAATTGTGAGATTTCAACATCAATTTATTGCAGGGATGGGCCAAATCAACAGCCTCAAAATCAATAAATCGAAATCACAAAATTGATTTAAATTCATTTTTCGTTGATCGAAATCAAGATGAAAGTTTAAAATTGATTTAAAATCATACTTTTTTTTTTATTTACCTTAGGTTTCTCCAAAATCAAAATCATAAAATCGAAATCATATTATTACCAAAACTTTAAAAATCAAATGAATTTGCCCAACCCTGCAGTATTGTAGGCATTCGGTGCACAAAGTTTGGTAACTTAAAATAAACTTTAAATTAATAGCAACTAGATAATCTAGATTTTCAAGAAACGCGATATTTCATTGCTTAGCTGGTGATTGTCAAGTTCCTTGCAACTTGCAATAGTATAAAGTATGATGTTTCAAGTTTTATTGTAGGTAATAAATACACGACTACTTATCGTGTATTACAAGCCAATTACATTAAAGATAAGAACATACACGATGGAAACCGAAGATGTGTCGGCGGCATAGTCGTGTATCTTATTCTAGAGACTTTCAGTGATATCTTCATTGGAAGGTCAAATAGAGAGCATCGCATCGTCTAATCTGAATTCAGAATAGAACCAGCTAACCACATGTAACTTGTATTTGGTTTTCTTATTCCTAGAACTTATTCATACAATCATTCGAACATGAAATATTCTCGGTAAACCCATCATGATGCAACGCTTATACGATGCTAATGCTACAACTCGTTCTAAAACGATGTGAATAATTATTTTCTTCATTCACTCTACTTCCAACCGGCCTAGCACCAGGACGCGACTTTCCAGTTTATCAGTTTCACTGTTCATATTCAAGAATAAAATATAACCGATTCGATTTGGAATAAGCAGGTTAAGACTGAGAACACAATGGAAACTGTCGTCATTCTTGGAAGGTGCGTTATATATTTGTAAACAAAAACTTGTATAGTCCAGAGGTCCACCCACAGCCACGCTTCTCACAGGTTGCAGTCGCAGCAGATCTCAGTATTTAACAAAACACAAGTTCTTAGAAAGACGCATTTTTTAGAGGTTTGTGCTTTTACACAACCCATTATCGTGTGATTTTTGGTTATAATCAAATTGTTCTGCTGATTTATGGTTAGGAACTCAAATTCAATAAATTGGAAATAAACATATTTTCGAACATTTGCATACGAATATGAATCTGGCTTTTAAGGGTTTAAGTTAGAATATGTTTGTGTAGAGGTACTAGCTAGATGAATTGGATTTTAGGTGAAACTTCAAATATTACTACAAAGCTGTAGCTACTAATTCACTATTTCCTAGAACACGGCTTACACGGCTAATTATTTTTTTAATAATATTTTTATGAATTAGTGGAATTGTTGGAAGATCATGGGCGATGCTCTTTGCTTCTGGAGGTCATCAGGTGCGCCTGTACGACGTAATTCCCGAAGCTCTCCAGGCTGCTACCGTTCAAATTAAAGAACAACTTCAAACTTTTGAAAAGAATGGACAACTCAAAAATTCGGTTAAACTTAATGCCGAAAAACAGTTCAGCCTCATCAAAGGTAAACTTTTATTAGCAATTATCCTGTATAGTCTATCCTTTGTCTGTATCCTGTGTATTTACTTAGGATTTATTTAGATTTTGATTTTATGTATAAGAATAAATACTATCACGGATCACGGATCGTTATTATTATTCCACAACAAGCATAGTGTGGAATGTGCTAATGCTTATGCGTATATTTTAATTCTAAGTTCTGGCAAAGTAACCTTAAAAAGAATCATTATAATTGTGAATGTAAGGTACAATATTCATAAGTTAGGGTATGATAAGAAGTCAACATGTGTTTGTAAATATATATTTTTGTATTTTTCTAATTTGTAAATAGCTTTTCCAAAGTTGGAAGATGCTCTGAAGGGAGCAACATACATTCAAGAATGCACGCCGGAGACTATTGAAATGAAAACGGCTACATTCGCCGAGCTGAACAGAGTGCTTCTCGCCATTGGCAACAATGACGCCATTATTGGAAGCTCCAGTTCAACCATCCAAGCGTCCAAATTCACTGCTGGTCTCGAAATTCAAAAGCGAAGTCTCGTTGTCCATCCTGTAAGTAGCCATCCGTTGAATTATCAACAAAGCAAAAAGCTTGAGCCGGAAATCAAGGTTTAATTGAAATTACAGGTAAATCCACCCTACTTCGTACGACTTGTGGAATTAGTTCCAACGCCACAAACGAAGCCGGAAGTTACAACCAAGGTCCGAAATCTTCTAACTTCCCTTGGACACAAACCTATTGTTCTCAACAAAGAGGTTCCCGGATTTGCTCTGAATCGCGTACAGTAAGTAAAAAATTGAGATTTTAAGATTAGTATATTTTGGCCTGAAGTAGTCAATCACTAATTAAATTGCGAATTGCGAATCAAAGCTCTATGCTACGAAGAAGAGAATTATTGAGAGTCGTTACAAGCTAATAATTAATTCTGTGCGTGGGTATGCATTTAATTACAATGCATTTGTTATTTGTTCTACAATATTTTCATTTTTTCACGATAACTAAGCTCGATTAAACTGCGTAGTTCGAATCCATTGTTCCAAGCACGATAGAGTTATAAGTTCAAATCTCGCGATGAAATATCCGCCGATATGTATTTTAAGAATGTAGAAGTAGAAAGTTATACGTACAGAAAGCCACATTTACCTGCAAGCTCGTTTGCAAATATCGATGCTCGAGTTTCAGCCTAATTTCTATAAAAGTTAATTACAATGTATTAAATTATTCAAAAATTTTAAGAAACTGAAGCATCACACGCTTGCACCTGTACCATATCCGGTAAAACATTGGTCATTGGTGGAGAAACAATTAGTTTTCTTAAATTATTTATTCGCATTTTACTTAACATATGTATTTGAGCAGGCTAATTATTGATGTAAATAATTCTCTTTTGGAAATTCCAGATATGCAATTCTGAACGAGACGTGGCGTTTAGTGAGTGAAGGCGTCATGAACGTAGAGGACGTTGACACGGTGATGAAGGAAGGGCTTGCTCCGCGCTACGTGTTCATGGGTCCCTTGGAAACGGCTCAATTGAACGCCAATGGCTTCATTGATTACTGTGAACGCTACGGATCTTCAATCTTCGACGTATCGGAAACCCAACTCCGAATTCCCAGAATGTCTCCCGAAGCAGCTGCGGAGATTGACCAACAATTGCAAGCTCTTGTTCCGGATACACAACTTACCGAAAGAAGACAGTGGCGTGACAATAATTTAGCTCGTCTTGCAGGTTTCAAAAATGAGCTAGGCCTCTGAATTCGCTTTTGCAACGAATTCTCAGATCACATAATATAACTTATAATCAGCGAAATGTATATTTTCTCATGAAACGCTAACTTAAGAGCATTAGCATCTGTTCAACACCTGTGCGGTATATTGCAATTATTATTCGGTGATTTATATTCGACATTGAGCATATGCAGGGAATATATTCCCTGGAGCATATGTGAGCGTTCAGAATAAAAAAAAAGCTATAGAATTATCTGTAGAGTTATCTGTAGAATATCAAAAATCCAATTTTATTCGTGGCTCATCCTGTCTCTTCTTTTGCTCGAATACCTAAGAGGCATAAATTGTCCTATTTTGTAGGGCATTTTGAGGTCACGATCCGTTCTAATTATAAACTGCGAATTGTGAATACATTTTAATTTCTAATAAGAAATACGAATGGTGATTATTGGTGACTAGCGAGCCCTTGAAATAGTGCCAAGTACTGGTCTGTGAAGCTAAACTGATCACAATTTTGGATTTCTACGACCAGTTAGCTTGGACCCAGTCCGGCACTCACGGGATTCGCGTTCACGGAATTCGCATCCACGCAGATACCCCGTCACAACTTGTATGTATGGAAATATGTAGCTATATTAAAGTTGTGTTTCGAGCCTGTAAATCCTGAATTTAGAACAACCAAGCAAAAGCAACTGAACCTCGTATAGAAAGAAAGATGCATAGGTATAGGTATACCTACACAAAAAAGAAGCTCGTTATATATGAACATAGACTTGTGGATTTTTAGGGGCTTCAGGTCGATAATGCCAATAATGGCAACATTACATTTACTATTTTAATAACACACATCTTATCTTAGTACTACGTTGTTAAGGCGACTCTCGTTCAATCCACTCTCACTTGTTGCAAAACTTTTCATATTTTTCATTTTATAATTATGTACGTACAAGTTTCAACTTTGAGCAACACGTTCATCGAGTAGTTGTCGAATATTCATGATAAAACGTAAAATCGTCGCGCCGGTGTAATGATTTAAGTAGGATTGGATAACCTTAGCCCTAACCACTGGATGAAAAAATCAGGCCACATCTGATTCCTTCAAACGTCTTAGCGCAATACGGTTGCAGTTAAGTTGCATAATACTTAAGACTTCACTATTTAATTTAGCCATTTGCCGTTTATAATATGTATGTCCTGGTCTACTCCGATTACATATTACATATGATTCTCATTTGATCTGGGACATTTGACTCAAACTAAAAATAGCGTAGAATATACTACATTTCCACTAATTAGGTCTGCCAACAGACAACTGACAGGTAAATACCTTAATACGCACATCTCGCCTCGGTCTTGGTTAAATAAATGGTTATTAGGGTACAACAGGCTGTAAACCTCTGAGACAATTGGTAAACACCCATGGTAAATATCCCGCTAACCCTCATGGAAAACATCCATGGAAAAGCTAGCTCTATCCATCGATTCTAATTAGGTTAGGTTTTCCGAAAAACTTTTGGTCAGTGGAAACACGGAATGTCGTACGCGATAACGATCACGGCTTGGCTAATTTATTCATTATAATTTGATTTAGCCTAACCTCCACTAGAATTCAAAACATTCTCAGTCCTTGGAATCGCCTACAAAACTACAACATCTCCCATTCTAGCTAAGTAGGTCCAAGAAAAGTAACAAAATATCATGGTTGTTTACAATGGGTGTTTACCACAAGGGCCCTAAAAGTCCTTCATTTTACTGCATCACAAATTTTCCCGTTCAAGGTGCGTAACACACTTTATAATATAATAACCATAACCACTAGTAAATACGCACTTACATGCCGAGGAAGAGAAAGTATTTCGACATACATGAAAAATCCTTGGAATGCTGGGTGGCGTAATAGTTGATTAGGGGAGATGGACAATGGCCAAGGGTACGTCTTGGTTTCGTCCTCTCCTCTGTCGTGGCACATTATGCAATGTGCCATCTAAACCCTAGCAGAGCGACGAACAGTTGCCGTATTACTATAGCTAGAGCTGTCCCTCATTGCATGCGTACAAGTAGAGCAGGTTGACTATGGTGGAATGGAGGATTTGTACGGCGGGGTTTTGATTCTGAATTGGTCACAAGAAACCCCGTTCTCCTTCAAACTCTGTTTCCTCTCACACTGCTGCTGTTCATTATGCTTCCTAATATTGTCTGCACTTATTTCTGTTTTGAGAAGTCATTCGTCCTAATTCATAATTCTTAAAATTTCAGCATCTATATACGAAACTTGTTTCTACTTGAGCTCAAACCAGAAGGCCCTCTACAGTGACCCACGTAGCCCGTTCCCACTAGAAACGGATTGATACAAGCACTCAGCAGAAGTGAAAGTTAGGAGTGACCTCGACCTCGGTGCTAGCCAACAGCCTCCAGGAACACTCGGTCCTACTGGCCTTCTCTGGCATGGGATAGTTTGGCCTTTCTTGTCCTCCAGTCGCACTTCACCTTCCCTTATCCCATTCAAGTGAGTCAATTTGGAATTACGAATTGTAATTTTTTTGAATAGTCTTAATTCTATCATTTATTTGTGCATGTGACATGTTCTGTATCATAAAGCGCAGCTCAATCATCAACTAACAAATCATACCGAACATCAACATCTCCGTTGATAGCTTGAAAAAGTTAGAAGTAATTCATTAGTACTTACAAATATCCACCTTCACCTATGTGTGTATGGTGTATGTGCTATGTTGTATGCGTATTAGACATGTCACATGTGGCTCTTACATCTTATGTTGTATGTCTTATGAAAAAATTGACCCACACAAAAGTTTGTTTCAATAAAAAAAATTTCAGAAGTGCCAGGCTAAGGTCAGGTCAGGCTATGGTCAGGTAGATGTTGATTAACATTTAACATTGCACTGTATCTGTAATCTGTGACCTGAACCTTACCGGAACCGTTGCGTTATTCAGAATTTAGAATTATGTAGTGTTTGTGTCTAGATCTATTTGTCCAATCCAGCAGGTTAGGTTTATGGTTATTGTGGTTGTGTACATTGTCTGATACATAAAGCTACCCTATATACGGACGAGAGCGACTTAAATGGTACAGTAGTATTGTATTACCTACCATTATATGTTGAGTATACGCAAGGCACGCACGACCACAGTTGTCAGTTGTCACCTAGTTTTTGAATATCAAGAGTCAGTTATAAAGGTAAAGGGTAAAATATTTACCTAGATTAGGTGTGTGTTACGTAACGTATATTTGGTATCCTTTAACCTTGGTATTTCCTGATAAATGATAAAGTTATCTAACACGTGCCACTTCTGTGTACTTACACGAATGTAATTTCATTTAGTTTAGTATCTAGGCTGCATAGACCAATTCGTTGTTGACTGTTTTATGTTTTTCATCATTTACCTAATTTTTCATAATGGCTTTCCTTATTTTTCGTATTTCTTAGTTTGGATAAAATTGTAATATTTAGTTAGAATTAATATTCAATGTAGCAGGTAGGTTAGAATCTTCCACAATGGATCATGTCCATATTCCATATCACGTCGTGTTTGTGTTTCTGTAAAATAAGATGGACTCTGGTATGGGGACAGGGTCCAGGAATTTTGTATTTTAATTAGTCATTGTAAATCATTTGTCTATTTAATTCGTAAAACACATTTATCCGTTAATACTTGAGTATTAAAAGCAATTTCAAATATTACTTGTCGCGAAAACAGGATACGGGAATATATACTTAATATACTCGCGAATGAAGAGAAAAGTTAATGTCAGCAGTCAGTACAAAGGCTAAGCGGCTTTCTTGCACCACCTTCATTTCACGTTTCATTTATGCAGGATTATTCCTCGTTCGCATTATTTCCAGCCTACAGCAAAATGGATGAGTGATTAGGGGATGAATGCAAGCTAATGAAATATTTTGAGTTTAGATTGGAACGTCGAACCTCCAGTCCATATCCTGTTTCTTATTGCTTGTCTGTGTCATCTGTCGTCCGGTGCGAGCTAAGAACACGGGAAGTCATTTCAATGATAATTGAATATTGCAGACACGAAAACTACAAGTTCCGTGTTATATTTTCGTTAGCTTAACTTACTTTCGTAAATTAACTTTAGTAAGTAGTAAGTAGCTCAAGTTTCGTTGGTGGAATTTTATCCGTGACAGTGATCCGGTTTAGACAAGTATCAGATCAGAATCATTGTTTTATCGTGTCGTACAAAGAAATTGCATATCCACTCAATTCTTATAGATCTGAACCTGAATTAAGTTATTCGATTTAAATAGCAACTGGAGCAATTATTGTTTTTGAACCCATTAAATATGTCCGCTGGTTCAACAATGGTTTCAAAAACACAATGGATGTGGAGATTGTGTTGAATAGGAATGTAACTTAATTTATTCTTTGCAGGGTGACGCACAATTTGTATTCAGTCTTTGTATTCCAAGAAGTAAGCCGATAGCCGATGTTTGACTCGTCAAATTAATCTCACTTGAAGTCCTGGTATCCGTGGTTGACAAAAGGTATGCAGGATTTTTCATAGTCAATGTTCAAATGTTCAATAATCAGTCTTATATGTATATTAGTGTAGTTTAGCCCCCTACGCGAAGACAGTCTGTAATGCTATGTAGAATCGCCTACTATGGACGGACAAGTAGTTTACCTATTTAAACTTCAATTTACAGAAATACATAGTCGTCCTTGACTGGCACTGGCGCCCAGTTTTCTAAACAATAAGCATGCATATAATTTTGTAGTTAGGATGCTGTTGAACATTATATTTTTTTAACCATGATAAAAACGCTGTTCCTGTTGTTGCGTTGCTCGGGGTTCTTGTTGCATTCTTATCATCCGATTTGCTTCATAATCCTTAAGATCAGTTTCACGTTTGGTAAAAGTAATATGGTTTAGTTATAGTTATGTTTACGGAAATGAATTTCACAACCTTAGGATGATAAAAATTTGCAATTCAATACCATTAAATAAACTATTGCGTACTGCCATGAACCCACTTGTTGTTTTTACCAGAAGCCAAGATGTATGCATTACAATTGGTGCACATTCTTTCGCCATCTAGAATAGCAATGATATTTCACCTCACAAACAATAAGCTGTCATATGAAGCCAAACGACAGCTATAAATAATTTTGTTTACCTCTCATATAACAAACTAATTTTAATCAGTGCCAAGCACTGTTCTTTGAAGCTAAACTACGGTCACAAATTGCATCGAAATATCTATAAAGTTATATTTAGAGCCCATAAATACTGCATTTAGAGCGACCAAGCAGAAGGCAGAAGCAGAATATAAACTACGGATAGAAAGAAAGATGCATAGGTATACCTATACCTAGACATATAAACACATCCCAAAATATATTATAGCTCATTATAGATGGAGAAAGTGGGTTGTGGTTTCTGTTTAGGGTCCCACGGTCATTAGATTGTGATGCTTGTCTTGACGCTAATAATGGTAGCATTTACATTTACTTTTTTTTTAATAAGAAACATTTCATAGCTTCGTTGTTAAGGCGGCTCTCAATTATTCCAATCTCTGTTGTTACAAAGTTGTTGTCAAAGTCAAATCACGAAAATTTCATTTTGGTGTTCAGAAATTATTGGTAAACATCGATTGATGAATGGCAAATTCCTTCTTATTGGTGGTGGTTTGAATGCATTCTGTGCTTGGCGGGAATTTCAAAGTGAGAAGGAATTTGGTTCTGTATTTGACGCAAGTCTGTTTCGTAGATCACGATTTACAAAAAATAAGTCTGTAATTCGGAATTATGTTTTCATTAATATGATAACATATGTTCTCGACTCTGGCTTTCAATAGGTGTCAACAAACAAAAAAGTACTTGGAACCTGAAGTAGTGTTCACACTTATTAGCCCGGATTAGTTCAGGTATTTTCGTATTTTCAGGTTGTTCAGTCCCGGTTTATACGTAAACGGACAAATACAGTGAGGAAGTGAATGAGTGATAGAGTGGTCATTAGCACCATTATAGTAAAGGATAGCAAGTTTTTTATATCTTGCGATTTGTTTAACATTCTATTGCATACAGGGTGGCACATATCAGTTTTCTTTGTTTGTGTTTAGTTTTTACCTAATCCGCTCACCTTCTTGCACCTTTAATCTAAATTCATTGTCTATTTGGTGGAATTTTAGTATATTTGTCAATCCCGTGCAAACGGCCGTTGCTCAGCGCTCTAAAAATTGCTCAGAGGAAGTGCTTAACCTTCTAACTAAATGCAAATTGAATCCTGGCTCTTGCCCGGACTCTAGTCGACTACAATTAGGTTATTTTCACTGGCGCACAATGGGACAGCCACTTTTACTAAGTGAAAAAGTAATATTCACTAACGACAGATAAAAACTGTGTATTTTTCTCTCTTGCTTCTTATTCTCCCGAACTTCTTCTCTCCACATTTTCTCTTTCTTATGCTTTGCAGGGGCCGCTTGCAAGTTGCAAGCGATGCGATTCCCGAATATTTATTTTTTTGAACCTCGCATGGAAAAATTGACATACATAAATGTACAACTTACAAGCAAAATGTTACTAATTACTCCATGAGATGCACTAGAAAAGTAACTTTAACATATCGGTGAATGATTTACGCCGTGCATGAAACATGTTTTTGTAAAAGTGGTATGTGTCACCCTGTAAATGAATACAAAATAGTAAATGCATCTTCACAACTTTTGTAGCCGTAATTAGTAATTTCTCTTAGCGAAATATCATTGGAGAAATTGTGAAATAAAGCAAGCTTTAGAATCTGATTGTGCGCTGCTCATACATTCATATCGGCTTTCTTTTCCAATCCAATTGGTGATAGCAATTCTTAATTCGATAGTCAAACATATTCGTCGTTGTACTGTGCTAATATTTTATTGCCTAGCAAAAGTACGTCTTAATTTAAGTCAGCAGAAATTACACCAGTCCTATCAGCTCACAGTACTGCTGGGCTATGTATTTCCTGTGCTGAGTCAGTTGATTTCTTCATTTTGCGAGATCGACATCCTTTCCTCCTTACTGTGTTCATTTATTCAGCATAGTTTAGTACTCAATACTTCAGCTCCATTCCTCCATTGAACTATTTAATAAGCGGAAGTATGAGCTGTTCCTCAGTGCAACAATGAAGGACTACAACTACGTATGTAAGACTCGTCATTTTCTGTAAATTCTATTAGTGAAAACTACGTCAATGAAAAACTCTATTTTACACACGTTTTGAATTCATGTACTATTCGATACTCCGTATTTATTTATGTATATTGTTTATTGTTTATCTTTCTTTACCACCTAGATCGAGGTTACTCTGATTGTTACGATCTAGCTCGGTTACTCACCTCTTTCCACATTGGGTTATGCCTGGCTGTTGAAGAGCTATCGTTATACTTGCACAGTCCAGTTATCAGAGGAGAATACTCACAACCATACATCATACCTGCCAATATCTTTTAATAAAAAAAAAAAGATAAAGAGGGAGGGTTTATAGTCCGATATAACTTTCGTCCTGTCAGACTGTACTGCACTTCCGCCTTAGTC
>JAQFXY010000139.1:0-54012 GCA_034693865.1 Ceratophysella sigillata
AACCTTCTTGCTCAGCTGAAAAATTCCCAGGCTCCTATCATGTTGATAACTTGCATACAAAGTGTAATGTCGCGTCCAGGTCTTCGGTCCAGGTCTTCTAGAAATGACGTGCCTCGCTCTAGCGTTTAGATCACATAACCATCAGCTCAGAATTTTTAACTTTTCACACCGGGGGGATCGCACCACTAACATAATGCAGCGTAGCACTACATACTCATACTACATTATCTTATCTACGCATAATAAAATCATGGATTTGACGTTTGACTTCATGGTATTTTTTTGTGAAAGCCGAAATCCCTGAACAGAAAGTAGAAACCCGAGTTGAAGACGTCTTTGTAATGATCGGTTTTGTTTAGAAAAGAAAAGATGAACTACGCTAGCCAAAAGAAGCGCAAATCAATTCTTAAATTCCTTGAATTACGAAATGCTTTAAAAAGATCAAAATATGAACGCGATTTACGTCTTACGTCGGACCAAGGACACAAAATCTTCCTCGAAAAGACACCCCCTTGGTTCAACTCAATATTTGTCTGAATTTTAATGAACTTTTAATGAATTTATTTCCCGATGAAAAAGAATCTCGAAAGTAAAGGAATGCGAATTAATTTTGGGATTGTATGACCGGGATCTCAAACTCTGCAATGATGGGAAAATGTAAAAGCCATATTAAACTTGTAATTATAAAAACTTGTATACCTCATTGGCTACTACTGCAAGGAACCATTCAGCAAATGTTTACTTCAGTAATCTATTTTAAGTAGTACAAATATTATTTTATGCGTCGCGTATATTTCCAAGAAAAATTACCAAAACGTAAAACTTTTTTTAAAATGTATTTTAATGATCGTGGGTGAAAATGGGCTTAGAAAGAAGACTAATTTTACAATCATATCTTAATACGGAGTAATTTAGTAACAGAAAGGATTTACTACTAATCAAACCCGTTTTAACAAGTGTAATCCGTTTAGAGAACGAATACAATAATAACAATTTAGACGCATACATATCAGTTTGAAAATATTTTCTGTAACAATGGATTGAAATGAATTATACATCTGCACTTTTACAGCATGTTATTCTAGATAGTTACAGCTTAATGATAATTGAATATAACAGTGAATACAAGAATATACAAGTATTTTGTCGTCACTACGAACGATTTAAAAAATTAAAGCTTATAAAGCTTTAAAAGTCAGTCTCAAGAGTTAATTTTATTTGCTTTGAATATGGACAGTGATGATTGAGTTGAATCATCATGTTTTCTAGTTTTATAGCTGCAGGTTCTTTGGAAAGTAAAACAATTGATTACTCCTAGTGTATGTTCAATTTAACAACACAGTCCCGTGCCCTTCTGCCTTGTTTTATGTATTTGACAAAAGGTTGAATACGCTAATTATTACTACATACATAGATGGACTAACTTAATTCTGAAGCTAGGAAGACTGCTACAACATAAAAATTAGCGCAAGTGTATTATGTCGAAACTACGAAACTGCTCAATTTCTGAAGAAGAGCTTCTGATACACTAAATACTTCTAAGTCATTGGCACATTTGTCTAACTCTCGCTTGCTCATGAAACATAACAGCTAGACAAACTGTGTTTCTGGAACACATTTTCTCATGTACAGATTTGATAGAGAATCAACACAATAAAACTAAATTCTAAAAGCTATTACGTCGAACTTGCAGGTTGCAATATTACTGATGACTGTCATGCGTTACTTGCTATTTGTGAAAGTTTCTTTTAACCAGTTTGTCCCTTTGGAAAATATGCTTCCATTCTTCGCAGAACCATTTCCAAAAATATGGGTTCCATAATTCGGTGAGTCCAACTGCTCCATAACTCTTTGGTAGAAAAGGCCTGAACAAAAAACAAATGTAAGTTAATTTCCCATAAACACAACCTTTCCCAATTCAGCTATTAAACAAGTACAATATTGACGTATTTACCAGATCGAGTGTTTCCCTTCATACGATTCTCAATAAACTCATGAAACATGGATGTTTCGCTAAACCATTCCAAAAAGTTTTGATTCGCCTTCGAAGAAGATGACTTGATAAACGCTTCTTTCTAAAAACATAGAAATACAATTGTGAAAATCGCATGTAACTTACTGTATCAGTAATACTTTGAAGTTGAGAACAGAGACATACGTCAAAGGTACAGCCGCCAATTCCATGAATAATGTGATTTCCATAGTGCCCCATTGATTCCACAAACATTCGTATTGTCATTTCACTAATGAGAACGTTTTTGGTCGTTTCGGTTTGCTCTCCCATAGAGTTGTTCATAATGCCGCTCAAGGCATCACGAAGGCGTTTGCAGATTCGTTTGGGTAAGATACTTGCCTCATCCCCAACACAGCTCAGGACCTTACTGCTGTCCAGATCAACAACTATTCCCTGCAGAATACAAATGTAGCAGAATGAGAAACCATTTCTATCAGCAAAAAAAGGGAGAGGAAACCAGAGAAAAATAAATACCTCATCCAGCCTCGTATCCCAGACATTGTGCGTACTGCGCAAGACTCCTATGAGAAATGGGGCTGGGACGTCGAGCACTTCAGTCATGTTCAATGGCAATATGGGAACAAATGTATGTTGCCAGGAGAAGGGATACAGCATGGATTCCAGAGCCTCCACACACAAGGACAGTGTACTGTAACCAAAAATAGTAGTTTAGTATTCCAGCCTATTACAAAGTTTTCAGATATTTTACATATTCTTCCAAATGAACCTACTTGAGGGCTCGACTGAGCAGAATAACTTTTCTCTCCAGCAACAGAGAGCCGAATAGTTTCATAACAATACTGAGATCCAATGTTTTGAAGAGCGTGAGAAGATCGGATTCTTCCATTCGTTGATCTGGACGACGGTGAATGACGACTGCCTGGATAGGATTGTGCTTCGTTGAATACCGCTGGGCTGCATGGATGGGATCAATGGAGCGCATTTGCGGGTGCTGATAGATTTCATCATAGACTGGGTCCTGGACGACGAGACTCCTTCCAGGTGGCGTGAACGGAGCTTGATACAATACATCCATAAGGAACCGTTTCTGGAATTCGCTGTATCCATGACGCCTCACAATTTCTTTCAAAATCTGTAATAAACCAGTAACGTTAAACAATTTCGGTATAAATATCAAGGTGATTGATTAAGGAACCCGTTCTTACGTCATGATAGAAGCCAATTGCTCGATTTGAACTGATCATGCAGTAAGTTATCGGAATACATATCTCTGCTCCTTCGGGTAAAATTCGAAAGCAGCATCCAAACTTTCTTGCGCCCTTGCAGTCCGTAATTGCCAGCGTGTAGAACTGCGCCGTCACACCTTCATGACAAGGCCATTCCAAAGAGTCCGGGAAGCAAAACTTCTCAATACCATCTGGCAGTTTTACCTATGCAGATTAGATAATTTAAGTACAAGATTCCATCAGAACGAGTGGCATATGGCTGTAATGATTCTTTTTTCCACCATTGTGCACTCACGTTTGGTGGATATTTGTCCCTAATATAAGGATGATAGCACCCAGTTCGCTGATCACGATTCAGTCCAACTACCAGAAGGCATTCGTACAGTCCTTCTCGGAGATTCGACTGGAATAAATGCTGAATTTGAGGAATCTCCTGAATTCTGATACTGGAGACTCGGCGTATGTATCCTTTCCTAGCTTCCACGACCTAAAAATACAAGGAATAATCATTATATTTTCATTTTGCTTCGAAACAAATGCGAATATACTTGACTCAGCAATGCAAAATGACCACCATGAAACCACTAAGTACATTATTTTTGAACAACGTGTCAGATGTTCATATCAAGAACATCAAAAGGAAATAGGCCTTATAACAGTTTAAACAGTTGTTCAAATAAACCACGGAAAACTGTTCATAACTTGATTGCAAGTAATATCTTTTTTTAATTTAAGGTCTCCCACGCGCTCAGGTTTCAATTAAACTTTTCGGAAATATAAATAAATTACATGCTGACATTTTGACATTTATTGTACTTACACCCTTTGTTTCAATTATTCTAGCCCTGAAAGCATTGAAACTATGTAGACTGATAGCATTTAAGCCTACATTTCGGTATTATACTACACTATTCCCGTGAGAAAATCAAACCTATGAATGTGCCTATTCGCATGTCGCACGTGCGGTTCTGAACTACTAAAGGAACTGTCAAATATTATGTATCAGCACGTAAATCAACACCGGCTTGAGTAGCATTATTTCTACATTCACAACTCGAGACGGATGGATTGATTCCACTGCCTTCATCCCAGTCAGTCAGTCCCAGTTAAACGCACTCGGCAGTCGTCGTCACGAATATATGGAATATAAAATGTAACGTAGCATTCCTCATCGTCATAACAAGTCTTCCGCAAATCCGTTCTAATATTTTATTATTTCCAAAGTTATGAGTGATACACATACATGGCTTCAACGAGCAATATGTTCGCATACGATGGAAACGTATAGTATTGCATGTAATTGAAAAGCTTGTAAACCATGACTCTGACATAATGAGAGGTTTTCAGTTTCCATAAAAAAATACCACAAAGAGAAAAATGTTTGCTATGTGCAGTTCAAATGGCAGCTCGAGACAGGCTAAAATAATAAATGAAAGAATTCCTCATTCGGAAGTATAACGACACTAGATTGTAATTTGACTCTTCGTATTTGCAAATTACATCAAAACCCATCCATTCGGAACGCTAAGTAAGATACATGTTATTTTCCAGATGAAAATTGTACCTTGTTACATGCAATACAATTCCACACAAACCTACGTTTAAAACTTGGGATGTAGACCGTAGTGCACACTAACGTAAAACCACAGACATAGACAAGAATTACAACCATAGTGTACATTGCAGCCGCAAGTTTGTCAAAAAAACAACAAAACATATCTTGCATTACACATCTTATTAGGTATTCAACTGATTTCTTTATAAGATGTGAAGCTTTAGTTAATTCTAGGAAGAGAAGCCAAAATCAGGTTTTCTTGTCACTTGTCTTGTCAGAAAGTCACAAATAATAAGTAAGTATAAATTACGAACGTATTTTTTTTCCATAATAATAATATCAGATTTCCTACTGAACCCGACGTCAAAAAATCAAGAATGAATGTTGTCAAATGAAAAACCATACTTGTAGCTTGTAGTACGAGAATGACGATTGACAAGAACATTTTCATTTGTCTCACAGCATGCGTATCCCAACGTCGTCCCGCAATGCTAAGAAAATCAACCGAAATCCGTAGGAACATTTCGTAGATGCAAACTCCGTTTCTTATTCTTAGTTAATGAAATCAAGAATCAATAGTTTGGGGCTAATGATAATGATGCATTCAGTCAAGCCAAATATCAAAATAAGAGATGCTTGTTTTCCTATAATTGAAGGGTAATAGAAACTGCATATCAAGGCCTCAACACAGATATCAAGCGTACATCAACATCCAAGTTGACAACTCTGCTCTGTTGGCTATTTGCACCAAGTGATGACAATGCTAATTTCCGTTCTGTGGTTAAAATTGTAAAAATGGGCATTTAGGGTTTACCCAGTTCCCACCCCCATCAGTTCCCTACACCATTAGTCCATACATGGAGCTCTCAATACGACAAATAGGACACTGCACAAGCACAAGTGCACGCTACCTACGTCAGACGAAGACAGCGTTAGTTAGCTTGACTGCATCAGGAATCAACCATCCCGAACTTTAATAACAAAAGTAGTTGCGATTACCTGGTTTTATGATGCACACAATCACAAATCACAAGTATAGCCTAAATTTATTAACTAGAAAAATTATGGAGTAGGCTATGGGAAACGAAATTATCCCTACTTGTAATTTCACAGCACTCACTCCACGGGAGAGAATCCTTGACTATAACTAGCCAAATGTTCAACTCTTTCTGGCAATCTATCTGTCTGTTCGGGTTTGAAGTTAGGTAAACAAACTACGTTTCAAGATAAAGATGTCGTTTATCCTAGCAAATGATCCAGGAACGAATTATTATTGAACTCAAACATGTTTCTAACGTAATCAATCGCGAGTAAATTATTAGGCCTGTGATTCTGCATGAATGTACGCTGGAGGTAGGTATAAAACTCGCGGCAATTGAACCTGAACCAGGAGCCAATCCTTAAGTTAGGTGCTTTGCACTGATTCCTTGGTTGCTAGTGCATATTATATTTCAAGAAAGCCGAATGGACTTCAAGGAATAAATGCATTTTCACTTCTCCTTTCCTGAATGATCTGTAATTATTGTACCATTTATTAAGTGGGGAAAGGGGTTTCTCGTGTCCCGAGTAAGCGTCTAATCTACACAAATCTAATTTTCCGTCAATTCATCCCAGTGATTGAGAAACAAAAGAAGAGACGGAATCCAGTGAACAGACTCAACTTGAAAAGGCCAACTAACAACGTGTGAGGACTAGTGGAACGCTCTAGGTGCATAAACCATGAAACTCGTCAATTGTCATCCGTAACAAGAACAAGAGTCTGCTTGAATTCCGAATTCTTCTCTCTTCCACAATTTTTATATTCGTTGAACAATCAATGTCCTTGATGACGACGAAGGGGGTCTTCGTTCTTCCCATTCAATCGTTCTTCAAAAGAAAAGTATTTCTTCTGCTAAACACTTTAAAATCCAAACCCTTCTCACTCTTTACATGATTTCACCAGACTAAATCCTCAAAGCTCAGATTGGGACTTTGGGATGGCCAAATAAATAGTTCCATGAGAAAAAATTCGCTCCAAAAGTTCCCTGGTTACCCATTGACCTCAAACTGTAAATTGTGGTCAGGTTACGGTCAGTTATGTCACGCTAGGTTAGATATTGTATCATTGTATTGAATTCCAAATAGTAACGTTAGGTTAGGTTTATCGAACGTATTTTGATCGGACAAACTTCTGCGAATTAACTATTATGGGTAACTTTTTGGAAGGGAACGTTTTCCTAGACACTCGTTAGTTTAAATACTTATTCCTTGGTTTCAAATCCGCCTGCTCAATTACAGTTCATGTCAGTATTAGTGAGAACAAATGGAGTCCAGTGAGCAATATTTTTATCAATAGAAACAGCAAGGTCGAGACAATTGATTGACAAGAAGGTTAACCATCCCCAGTTCCGCATAATTTTTTTTTTTTTTTGCTGATTTGCCATCATATTGGCCATCACCTATACGGTACGTATCTCATACTAATACATGGACAGGAGAAACTTTACATAACACTACCAATATAATTTTAAATCGGTCTTATCAAAATTCTGAAGAATGCCGGTCATTTTGCTACCACGGAATGCATAGAAATAAAAACCTAAACGAGATTCTTCATTACCTGTCGAGCATTGGTGGAGGCCTCAGCGTCATTCTCAATGTCAGAGTCCCCCGTGTCAGTCGTGCTGTCCCCAACCGGCGTGTCACAGGAGGAGAGGCTCTCTGAACAGAGTTGGATACCAGAGTCCGTACTTGAAGTTGCATCCTTCCCATTGCGATCTTCAACATTCTGAGGGTAAAGCTGATTCGCCATTCCTTGGATCTGGAAATATAAGACAAACCAGCACATAAGTAAGTACAGCACATGGTGGAACCGACAGCAGTTGAAACTAACGGGAAGTTGTAACTTGTAACCCAAACTCAAAGAGACAATTCCGTGTTTTTACATAAAAACTAGACGAAGAGAATTAGGCATTAAACCGAGAACCACTTACAAATTACAACTCATAAAATCTTTTATGACATTTATGCGAAACGAACAGCCCGACACCTGCTAACTTAAATTCAAGAAAACATAAAGTACTTCACTTCAAGAAATGAATTAGTATTACAAGAAATGTGTCGGACTTTATCAAAAGCATAATTTCATCTGAATGTTTCATCTTGTATTGAAACATACGCAGAACATATTACATTTACGTTTTTCTTTCCCGTCTTTTTCACCGTTGCAGCTAAGCAGAGATTTCCACGTTCCGACTTACACATAAAAACATTCGGCTAACTTTAAGTATAATGGCACAAAAAATGACTATTCATTCAAGCCAAAGCAGGAGCAATAAAATTATCCGTTAGGTAATCACATCGTCATTGCATTACATATGGCCCGGCAACTCACAACACATCAAAAATAGGTAAATGCTTGTGCTGTAGCTGATAAAGATTAAACAAATAAGTAACCCCGATGCACAAATGTCAATTTGTCATGAAGATCGCCAACTGCGTGGACTACATAAATATAGAGTCTGCCACCAACGCCTTCCATTCGTATTAATTAAAGCAACCGCGCTCATTTTTACTACAGTCATTAAAAAAAACCTTAAGAATCAGTTAAGTAACACCTGGTTTGCCTGTAAAGTAAATCCGGGAAACGAAATGCGTAACAATGAGTTGGCTTAATTGCATTTCCATTCATTAACCCATTTCTGGAACAAATCTAAAGATGAGTCCAGTCGAGTCATTATCCCATTTTATTTTCATTTTTTGAATCTAATGCAATCAGTAGCGTGCATGTACAACAGAAGAAAACTCTTGTCAAATCTCGGACGAAGACGAATAAGCGCTGCTGCACTACATCACGATGAACGATACGATGCATTGTATCATTCATGATTAGGCGTTATATAGGAGCATGTCACTGGATAGTTGAATTTGTCGAATTGTAGAATAAATACGGGTTTGAATTATTTTCTGGGCTCACCTCTTCAACTTCAGTTGACGAGGCATGTTTTCGTAATTAACGAAGCACTCTCACCTACTGGAAGCCGACGGACAAATAAATTGAAACCGTCTTAATAAAAATAATGCTATTCCTCCATCGGAAAACTCCAGATCAAATTTGCGACGATCTACGCACGCTAATAAGAATGTAAATACAAGACCTAGTTGGAGCTCCGGTTGAATATATGTAGGATTTCGGAGAGCCAATTCTACATTAGCAGGACCACTAAGAACGATCCAAGTAAATATACGTACGTGCTTAGGAAACAAAGTGTTAGTACAGAGTCTCAATAAAAACTTTTACGAACTCTCAGCTCGTTTTAAAAGTATTCTATCTGTAGCTGTCAAGTGCTATTCTAGTACCGCAAGGACTGTCTAGAATCTGCCTTGCAGCTAGGAAGTGGTTGAATGGCTCTCAGCTGAGCAACACTGAAACACGGGGTTTAGTGCTATTATTTAGTTACTCGTTCACACAAACATCTAGCATTTCTCCAGAATTTGATATTTAGAGTTTATTCTGTAAACTTAAATAATAATTATTCATCAATACAAACCGTCAAGCTGCACAATTCACGCCGTACTTATGTTTAGCCTAAACCATATATTAATCGAATTCATTAAAACGTAAATAAAGTACCTTGAGAAAAGCAGATTTGCACTAGGAGCTTTTCTAATTTTAGATTTAGTACAGCCTCTGCAAAATTAGAATATATTGGGATGTGCCAATGTAATTACGGAAAGAAGTTTTCGTCATTTTTGGCATCAAAATTTATTTCTGACCGTGTCCAACTCGCTTTGAGCAGGTAGCAATTTTAATATAGTAATGGAAAATGTATAGCCACCCGTACCACCGGTAGACCAACAAATGGCACCTACTCTAACCAAACAAACCCAGCTAATGACACACCTGAGAGAGAAATCTTCCATTAACAAGGGAAACACCATCGCAATGCAACAGGTAAGAATAAAGTATCGTGGGTAATCACAAAGGCTGGAAGAATAAAGGTGCCGAGGTAAGGAAAGAATATACGTGAGAGTGAGAACCGTTAATTCTGTCAGCCTGCTGCATCTTTGACCATTATCTTCTGCTACATTGGATGGAAGGATATAAAATTGAAAGGAAATGAAACTGCAAGTGGATGTGGGATACAGAAAACGCAAAGTACAGTACAGTAGTGCAGAATAGCAGTAAACGGGACAATAGGTTGCTTGATGCTTTATGAATTTACGAACTACAAAAAAGTATAAATGATGGATGGCTCAGATTGCCAAAACATCTCATGCTCTTTGGCTGTCTAATCAGAGAGCACAAAAATCAAGATTTAAGTGATGTCAGCATGAAAAGGTAAAAGCGGGCTGGGGTTTCCTTATTAAACTGTACTTGTATCCATTGTTGAACAGCTGAGATCCCGGCCATGCTATTAGATGATCGCTCAACACACGGAAACAGTTTGTAAAACATTAATGAAGAATTAACTATATATAAATAAAACAATCCGATTACAGCACGGACTAATAACAGAATTGAACTGTTAACTGTTCCCAAAATAAATAACGATATGGCACTTTTTTGTGGTTTCGTATGACAGTCGAGAAATGGACATCGAACTCAAGCTGTGACCAGCCACAATTTACCAATTCTAAGAATCCTGACTCAATGCTCGTATGGGGCAGCGAAAAAGTTGGCCGGGAAAAAATCCCTCTAAATATTACTTGGCCTCAAACTGTAAATAGTGGTCAGGTTACGTCCAGCTATGTTAGCTTTTATGTGTCATGTCATTGGATTGAATTATTAGCAGTAACATTTAAGTTATGCTTGCCGAAAGTATTTTAATCGGGCAAGCATTTCAGAAATTTTTGAGATAACTTTTTGTATGGAACTTTTTGTAGGAACTTTTTCGTGGAACCAACCGGTGGTGTACGTAAACGAAGTATGAACCTACTTATTAATCCACTACGCCTGATTACAGCCTTTAAAGGACGCTCAGGCTTCGAACTCAATCAAAAGGAACACTTTCTCCTAAAAAAGAGCAAATCTAATTTGAACAAAAAAAAGGAACCATTCTTGGGTTGAGTAAGTAACGGTATTCAGTGATTTGTTGTAAAGTATAGCTGTGGATAAGGAGAGTGGTTGTGAATTAGTGAAAAAGTAGGCACCAGTTTAATGTAAATATATGTCATGGTAGATAAATGCGTTGTAATTACATTGAGTTCTAGTTTACCTGCGAGGCACGCACAACGGGAAAACGTAACTCCGTAGTTTTTATATTCTTAATCCATTTCAAGACAAATATTCAAGCCGACTGCAATCAGCAGACTGAGACTCTGGGAATGACTATTAGTTGCTAGTGTCTTACTTTCCGATCAGCAAGTCAATTATTATGGTTACTGGTTACTTTACTTTGATTTTGGAATACAAAATAGTTTGTTTCCTTTGGGTTTGGGTGTCTCGAGCGTTGGGCCAACATCTCCTCCTGAATCAAATTAAGGACAGAGCTGACAAAAGTAGGACTTCTTTAAGTGAATAGCTTATGATGAGATAAGGAATGCTCAAACAAGACGTGATTCGTGTTCCTACTTAATAGTCTCGAGTTAGTCAAGCCGTGTTCCTAAATCTAACATCAAACTTGTGCTCGTTGGCTGGGAGGCAAATGTGTTCTGTGTCTGCTTGGCACGCTGAACGGTTTTAAAAAGTAGAAACAAATTGAACGTCAAAGTCAAGTCCTTTCACTATTACTATATGTATTACTTAGATACTAGCACGGCGGTATGTGACAACGACACTGTTGCTTGAGTGTGTAAAATTCAAAACGCGGTAATAATTTCAAGTCCCAGTCCCACCCAAGAACCAAGCCCATTGTTGCTTATGGCTTTCACAAGAGCGTGCAATCAAAAGTCATATTCAAGAGTGGTCTACCATATCAACATAGCTGGTCCCCATTCTAATTCTATGTAGTATAATTCACACTACTGTCATATCGCCATGATGAACCACAAAACAATAAGCACAATTAAAGAAGCTCAAAGTTATTATGACCGCTAGTTCAAAAACTTACATGACACGGCCCTGTTTATTGGGAAAATGAGTATGCAAGCAACACTAAAACATAATCAGTAAAAGAAACAGCTAAAAACAACCTACAAAAACCAAGGAATTTGCGTACAATGCCGCTCACAACGATTCGAAGCACAACAGCCATGTTAAGCTATGGATGCGGGAGCCACTTGCAGCATTTCTTTAGTTGCTATTGTTAGGAGATACTCGATACGTATTATTGCATTTTCGAGCCACAAAACCTTAACATTTTGCAATTCGAAGTTGAAAACTTTCTGAAATTTAGCTGAGGCCTCGGATTCGAAATATGGGATTCAAATTCACAGAAATGTATGACTGATATTAAGAGCTCTGTTATTTAATTGAAAAGTTTAGGTTTAGTATATCTGTTGACTCATTTAAATTCTTGCGTTCAAGGGCTTTATATTTCAAGACAACAGAAGAAAAATGTATGAACCTATAAAGCTGTATCAATAGCAAGACTATGATAGGTACCATAAAACAAGTGACTAAGTGACAGACCAAACCACAGCAGACAGCTATATTGTTGCATAGCCTTCAATCCCAATCCTAAATCTTCAGTCATCGTTGCATTATTTCAGTTCATTGACTTGGAGAGTGAGTCAATACTTTAAATGCGGCGTTCCGTACGGTCAATGGTCACCACAAAACCCAAAGCCTTAGCTTTAGCTAAGCTTACGGATGACCAGTGTACCTTGTTTCTAGCAATTACAAAAATATGAAAACTTCAAGTCCAAGTACTACACCAAGTCAAGTACCTACGCGAATACAACAGGCATTAAATTCAAGATATTTCAGAGATGGACACTTTTTCTGGGTTTCAAACATCATCCTATGTGGATGCATTAAGTCCATATTGTTAGACACAACTCTGAAGATAAGGAAAGCACGACGCCTTGGCTAAATATGGAAGTAAATGAGAAAGTGTCACTTATCGTCTTCCTTTTGTTTATTCAGCCATTTAAATATCCAATTTTAACGTCAATCCTTTTCCTTCTCGAGACCAAGCACACAATAAAAGACCATGAGAAAATACAAGGGAAGAATTATCCGACACAACAGACAGCAAGTAAAAATCAATCTAGTATTCAGACCCAGACTAGACTGCAATCAATTACTCTTGTTGGACGTTATAATTAACGCAAGCTGAAGCCAAACCCAAACAATGTTGCGTTTGTGGGGTATGTTCTTTTACAATTAGAGCCACAACCACTACCAATTCTCACGTAGATTGTTAACTCAAGTTTCTCCATATCAAAATGTTCAGCTACGAAACAACGTCTTTTGATTACCGGTCTGATTCTTGGCACCTGCAGCTGCTCAGTTACGTTACGTTGTCAGTTTTACTCACTTCTGTGGTCAATATTTTAACAATTACACTGCAGACGAGACATGGAGACCGGTAGATAAAAAAGAAGCGTAATTGTAATATAAAAATGTGCATGGCATTTCAATTCTTCGTATTACACGCATTTTACTACTTACGAAAGCCCAAGCATTTGAAACCTCATCATCATACACGGAATACGATCCTCCTGAAAATTGTCAAAGCCGTTTTGACTACTCATAAACCTTCGCATCCTTTGTTGTAAAACAAGATGAAAAAGGCAAAACGACACGTACACCTACATGAAGTTTTCTTTTAAATTAGAAAATCCATATTTATGTGTTATGTGAGATGATCCATGTAGGGACAGTGGCCACAATGGCTGTGCTAGAGGTTAAGTCTCAAGTCTATAAATTGGCTGGGCTTGCTTTTAGGCACTAAATATTCTCAAGTGAGTTCATTTCCATTTCCATTTCCATATACCTGAATCAAGAGCTCTCCTTCTTCCTTTTCCAACTGCTGACTCCATTTCCTATACTCAATTTCCACTTTCCGTCGCCTCAATTCGTAGTCGAACTCAAATTGTAAATTAATATAGAATCTCGAGAGAAGACTCATAATTAAGATCAATAAAAATCACTTTTGTTCTCAATAACGAAAGGCGGGGAGAATTAGCAAGTCAAAATTTGAGAAGAACAATGTATTTGGTGGAGTGGGTGGGTCTGTGAGAGACGAAGGCTTTTTTGCCTGTCGGAGACAAGAGGCAAATCAAGAGAAAGTCTGCAAATGAGATGAGAGGAAACAAGAGGGACATGTAGGTGAGGTTTAATTTACAATCTTGTTTCGTGGTTTATAACACTAACGTTCTGTGCATATTAATTAGCACAAGCACAGCATCTCAGCTTCAACTCAACAATACAAGTTGCACTTTGAAGATTTTAAGATTCAACGTACACACAAGACTTTGCTAAAAACTTTTTCCCAACCCCAAGAACCATACACTCAGCCGCTCGGTAGAAATACAAATACTGTAATGGGACCAACATATAAAAAAGCGTAAACAGTTAGTTGAAGTTGATTAGTGCGGCGTTCATGTTGAAGTTACTGGAAGTACCAATCATACACCTGTATTTCCTCCTGTTTTACTAAATGTAAACCTTGTCTTGTCCCTCTATTCCAAGGAGACTTAAGACTAAGGCATGCTTTTGCATACTATGAATATTTTATCTTGAGCAGGCTTCCTTTGCAGCTAGTGCTTCAGAAATGAAATTTGAGATCACGTATTTTCCTACAAAAAAATAGTATCAAGAGAGAATGAGCCTTGAGCTTCAGAATAACTCAAAAAAGCACAAAAGCTACTCGTCTATTTTGAAGTTTTAATCCCGGAACAACTATTTTTACATTCAGAGGAAACCTTGAAGTTAGACTAATCGCTGCTGGTGACTGGATGGATGACACATGACAACGAGCATATTGCTTACATTACGATGATAGGATAGCAGAATCATTCTATTTGGCTAAGAGCTTTAGGGGTTTCAAATTCGTTTGTGGAGTAGACAGATTGTGAAGATTATTTAAGCCAAAATCGTTGCCAAACACAATAAAATAATAATGGCCATTACACGGAATTACACATATTTAACTGGCAAGTCAAGTCAAAGTCAACCCAAGAGCCAAAAGCTTAAGCTTAAGTAAGCTTCCAACAACTTCAACATTGCATGAAAGTGAAACCAACAGACGGGATAAGTAACTCTGAGCAGTATGAATGAATTTACTAAACATTAACCCTTTACGCCATTAGCAATGAATGATCATTGAGCATTAGCCCAGCTCATCTCCTCAATAGTAAACTTCCGGTACACATTAAGACAGCATTACTTCCCACATCTTCATAAATATTCACACTTGGTTTAAGCTTGAGTACAGTTGTGCATGTGCATGGATGTAACTGCGTTCAAATCGGAATGCTGCTCTAATGCTCCCAGCGAGTTAACCAGTAATGGCCTAAACTATGCAGAAAACACACAGGGACCTGCTAGTGCATCCAACTTGCCGCAAATACTGTTAAATATTGGTACGCCAGTATTAATATTTTGATAAGCGACACACATTTTCATTCTTCAAAGCATTATTAGCTGGACCAATTCGAACTGATCTTGAAAAGCTTAGCAATACTTAGGTATAAAAAGGATTTGTAAGCAGGTTCAATCGATCCACTGATTCGTGGGTTGCTAGTTACATATAGCTCTTGCTCTTGCTAACAATATTATTCGCCAATACCCTAAATCCTACACAAACATGAATGATGTGGGCATAATACATTCGTTGCGCAAATATTACGGACAGATGATCTGATGCATTTGTGATGAGTTTCAAGTTTTTGGAAAGAAAGAAACTCTAATCCTGCTCTGGATCGCTTGGCTTTTGGCTCTTGGCCGTGGATCCAAGGAGATGAAAGAGATTCTGATCCTAATCCCTTCCTTCATAAACTTGAACCCAGAGACTTGAACTTGTTCCGTCTGAACTCAAGTAGGACGTAAGAGCCTGTCACCCCGCCGCCGTACACCGTATGAGTATGATGAGATGGAACCGCCTTTTGACGCAAGAAGGTGAAGAGACTCGTCATAGTTCGTAGTCACAGAGTCACACCTTACATCTCTGGTCTGCTCTATTCCGAATTCCTCAACCTTTTTCCTACATGGCCGTTCTTTTACTGTAAACTAAATTACGTTCAAAATCCAAACTAGGCTCTAGGCCTCGCCTGAGAAGAATCAGAATCAATATCATTAGGCGAGAGAAAAGAAGAGCTTCGAAGGAGATCAAGAGAGTCTATTTAAAGAATCCAATTCCAATGTGTCAATATAAGGAAGGTAGGATTTATTTTCAGTGCGGAGCAGCTACAGCCGGCAGGCAGAGGGAAAACGGTGCTGAGAATTATGATTCTGAGGTGAGATTAGTCTCAGTGCGTGCTGATTGTTCCATTTAGCATCTCACGTACTCTTAATATATATTATGAATGTGTGAGAAGGAAAATTGGAGACATACCTTTTCATATTACACGGATATCTTTCCCACTACTCCTACTGTATCTTATTAGAGGCCAGAAAATTAACTGTACTTCCATTGTATTATTCTTACTCCGTTCTATTCTATGCCATTCTACGGCTACAACATGACACTGGCTACTGCGCTAAAAAATACCCTTCAGTCAATGAATGGATGTCGATTTTTTTGGCCTCTGCAATTATTCATCGTCAGGCTGGGCACAGCGACTCCAAATGGAGCCTCCACTTCTCACACCTTCCAAAGAGGTGCAACGTCTTGTTTTATAATTACACAGTACACATTGATCTTGAATTTCCAATTTGCATCTTCCCATCCACAGCCAGACAGGGAGAGAGAGAGAGACATGAGTCATAATTCTGATTCATGATCTCCTTAGCGGTCATTTATTTGTGTACCATTCATCATTGATCATGCCAACTCCGCAAGTAGAACCAATAACACTGAAGCTCTAAACTACGACGTGTTTATGCAAAAGCTCGTCAGAGCTCCAATAATTATTTGAGCAAAACCGTAATAAAGAACTCAGGGTTCAGTTTGGACTAAAATAAAATTGAATTGAAGTCAGACAATAATGGAATCATTCATCTCTGCCCCGTGCAAGCCCAAACCCTTCTATCAGCCATTGTCTGTATATTTTTGTAATAAAGTTGCCTTCAGGTTATTTATTGGGTCATGACACGAAGTTCCTCTCCTGAGCTCGAGTAAGCCTACAGACTCTAAACACTCGATAACGCATACATAAGAAAAGTGCAAGAAGCTGCTATGGGTTCGTGATAGACCTTTTAATTCAATAATATCAGATCAAGCTTCACAACTTCACGTGCGTTTTAGGCCGATGCATAGTAATGTCAATAGATGCTCTCAATTCTTGGAACTTCTGCACGAAAAATGAGCTACGTCTTTCACTACTGGCAGACTTTTGGTCGAATTTAATTCATTACGTCCGTTAATTATGATAAAAGTGCTCACCCTCCTGTCCCTCCAAATATCTTATCGCTGGTTCATGCTTATCAAATTTTTGCTCAAATTCAGTGTTTCGTATAGTAAAATGGAGCGTCAGCTTCTTATTATGTGACAAAAGCCAGAGTCAGGCTGGGAAGTGGATTCAGAACGAGGACTTTTCACTCTATCCTTTAAAAATTTGGTTAATTCACATTCACACGCACCTTTAACCATGAAGTGTACAAAATATCCAAACGTTATAATTTTCTACAGTGTCATTCTTCTCCATCTTACTTGTCATCTGAATCAAAGTGTATGTGGGGGATGCATGCGTTTCAATTTGAACCGTACACTTTATATTTACTCAACATTTTAACAAACGTATAGCTTGTCATGTCTCTGCCTTACATTTACAACATTTATATGTACATTTGTACTATATTTCGAAAGCATGTGAGCGATCTATCCCAGAAATTCTTTGCAAAGTTGTCAGGGTTTATGATAATTAATGGTGGTAATGTTTATCTATCTAATGTATGTGTTCTTCTGGAAGTTTGGCAAACAACGCTACGCTTCCAATTGAAAAACAGCGACTGTCTAAGGAACTGAAGAAGTAAGAAATATTGAACTCAAACATGTCTCTAACCTACAAAAAATAGAGTAACGGGCTTCATAATTCGGTAGCTTTGTCAGATGGCTGTAAGTATGAAATTCGGGTAATCGACCCGTGCTTGCTTATAACTTATCTTCTGTGCTTTGTATTGATTCGTGGGTTGCTAGTAAGTATCAAGTGCGTGAGATGAAAATACACAGATACGATGTAACATTGCCAGAATAACAAAACAAAAAAGTTCTTAACTTCTTAACCAGGTCTACGACAGTGAATATTAATGAGACTTCTCTACATGGAATTTTATTTCGGGAGAAGACATGGTGTATAAAAGGCCCAAGCAAAGCAAAGCATACATTTTTTATGATAAGCAAATAAAATTCCAATGTCATAGTCAGAAACCTCCATGAAGGTAAATTTATTTGAGAAGCTCAGCACGAACCAACTATAAATCATATTATTACTGAACACTGGACTGAAGATCAATACTCAACACTAATATTATGATGACCCTGTGATTGAAAATACGGAATTTGAAACAAATTGACTGTAAATAAATTGAAGATGATGGCAATTAAAACGTTCAAAACCAGGACTTATGTGGCTCCAAACCTGCTTCCTGATTCAGACATTCATTCTAAAGGGAAAACTCACAGGAGAAGCACAGAAGCATTTTTTTCTATATCCAATCAATTGTATTTTTTCCGTGCCTTCTATTGTCGTCTTCAATTCAAACTCCATTTCGTGATCGACTCTAGTTTTCGTAATTACTTCAATTCATTCAACTTTTGGATGTAGTGTAGTAAGTATAGTGTATTTTTTAAACGTACTTACGTATACAACACTAACCATCTCGTGATTCAGCTGTGTGCATATTACAGCAAAAAAGATTAACCTATATTAATTTCCTTGAAATACAAAAGTCTAATTTTGCTTGACAAGCGGCATAATTTTCCTCATTCGATTAAGTCGCTCGAAAGTCACGGTCAAGTCTAATAAGCGTCATCTCATCTTTTTTGCTCGCTAGATAGGAACAGAAATAATTTGAAAAATCGTTCGAGGAAACGCAAGGAACCCACCCATAAAAACACGAGAGAATTATGCACTTATTACCACGTAAACCAAACATAAATTGAAATTGCATAGGCCTACAACTTAGTCTCAACTAGAGTATTTTACTGTTTTTACATTGTTTAGTAAACAGAGTGAGGCAATCACGACAAACAAGCATTAAATGACATGACTGGAATCTAGTTCAATAAAATCTTTCCACTATCAAAACACAATTGCCAAGTTGTAGGCCTCGAAGGCTCTCAGATGGAACTAAAACGGAAACAGTTTAGGTTTCCTAGAGCAGCAGCGTGAGTGAACTTACAAGAAAAGAAGCACAAAAGTAAATTCATGTGATTCATATTTTATAATTAAAATACTCCGGCTATTGACACACACACACAATTCGGGATCTTATTCAGCCATCCAACGTATAACTGTAATTTGGATTCGCTCATCCGACTTCACATGACCAAAGTGACAAAGACTGACCGACATTCAAAACGACGAAGTCATTAGCAAAATATGCACCAGGCAGGGTTAAACAAATATTAACAAACTAAGGAATAGTCTTCGGGATTTACTTATCATTCTGTAAGTTATAAAAACTCAACTGAAATATTCAAAGTGTCACTGACCAGAATTAATTAATAAAACGGGTTTCAACTATCCCAACTTAGGACCCATCTACGACACACTTCGCGTAAGTGCTCTGTCGTCAAAGTGCATTTCCTGTCCTACGCGTAGTTCGATTGTTCTCGTGCCAATACACGGCAAATCAACAAGTTTTGGGCCATATAGCCTAATGAAACCGTAAACAATGCCTGATTACAATCATCAACATTTAAATTTTGATGTCATCTGCTATCAAACAAAGCTTTCTGTGGAGTGCTACTTCGATAACCATGTTAGGCAACAATATACCACGGAATAGTAAATGAACTGACAGTCCATTTAGCATTCAGATAATAATTAGTAGGTCACTTTTACACACACGACAAAACAAACAAGTATGCATAATCAAAATGGCATTTAAGCCGTTGTGCTGGGAGCATCAACTGGGAGGTTAGCTCTGGCATAATAGTCGAGCTATGCATGCTTAGCTTGGTCACTCAGGCATGGTGCTGATGATGATGTTGTGACTCTGATTGGGAATGGGGAAATATGTAAATGAGCAAACAAAAGACTTTATCCTGTTTAAAAATAAACTCCCTCGTGGTTGCTTATTGGAATTTGGAATTAAGCGTCAGGCCTGAGACGTGAGTGAGAATTTGAGTACCTAGCCATTCCAGAGGAGGCAAAATGAAAGCTATTATTAGCCCAATCTTAAATACGAAGAAACGAGTCTGGCTGGTGTTAACAAAAGGCAGAGGATGGTAATCATTCATGCCTTGTTTAACTACTTGTAAATCCCATTGTTTGCACATAATTGAGATTCGAGATAACTTTCTGCTTTTGTTTCACTCTGACTCTTGATATAGCATTTTCTCTTTTATTCGCTAGCTTTATTTAGATACAGTGAAACTCAGATTTCAAAAGAAGTACAACCGAGCTTCAAGCACAATATGAAATTCTTAAGCAGAAATACCTAGCATACCAAGTTACCAAGGCTTTTGAATTATGCTCCAAACACAATTCCTTGTGATTCCAGGAATGCATTTAAGATTTTAGAGATAGAGGCTAATAAGGAGTGCGAACCTCATTAGAGATTATCATCTATTCACTATGTAGCATGTATCAAGTTGTTCTGGCGAAGAAAACGAAAATAGGTATCAATCCCGTTTATGGTGAAGCGAGCCCAAAGCTCAATGTATGTTGACCTGTTGTCTCCATGATTCCCTCCATTCGCACCTCTATTCTATGGACCTATCATAATTTCATTCTCCCTTTTTCGTCTCGCCTTGGAATCTGAGATCTCTGGAACGGGACAGAGTTATTCCCGTAACCAAAAATCACCAACACGATTTTCTCAGGACATGACGAGACAGACCCAGAGACTCGTTTGAGTGGTATTCTATTTATTTCTTCGGAGCTAATGCAAGTGTCAAGTCAAGCGACATGAAACGTCAAACCACACACCACACCGTTTCCAGCCCAGACCCAGACAGATTTCTGATTTCTACCTTGAAGCAGTACATACAGCTAAGTTATGAATTGGAGAAATCATATCAAATATACAAAGAGAGCCGTATTGAACGGTCGAAATTTTAACAATGCCTCTTGTCCTTGTGTCGTGAAAATTATTTGTAGTTTCAGCATTCAATTTCTTCATTTAGCCCTTATGCCTCTGGAACTTTGAAACCGTGTTAATTTCCAAGGTTTACAATATATTGTCAAACGTAAATCACAAAGCTGATCTTGGGTTGGACAATTGCGCTTACTTCAATTAGTGCAGACATTGCTTTCGATGCAGCATGACACATGCATAAGTAACGTCAGTAGTAACGTTCATAATTTCTTCAACCATAAGAAATAAGAACGATCCCTTCACTTTTGGCTTCACACACTTCTCTCCACGACATTAGGAGACAAAAACATGCAATCAAGCAACTATTCTTTTACATTGGTTATCTTGCCCTTAAATCTTTTCCTATCTCACGAAAGTGTCAACCCTTAAGGTGACAAGGTGCCAGGCCAGTATACCTGCCCTGCCCATTATTATTGCTGCCCCAAAGCATTAAGTACAGGCATACATCGAATAGTCAATTCCCCCATCACCGAAACCTATGCTGTGTTTGGAGTCTTGTCCTGTATTCCATTTCCCGTCCTTTTCTCGATCTTGACTCGTCTCTTGAAATCTCAGAGAAAATTAAGCCAACATGATGGCACTGAGCAGGGAGGTGTATTACTGTATTTGTATTTGACGTAGAAGTTGACGGAAGGAAGAATGGATCATAAACTCTCCATTTCTTGTCCGCTTTCCTGCTGCCTGGCACGGACACCCCGGACGTCAGGGTGAACTCATTTTGGTTGGAACTAATAATAAGCCTAGCCTTCAAAGACCTACCTCACTCATTATGTGGCCTAACCTTCTGTGACACGATGATGTTTATGGAACCATGTACAAAAATCTACTTAGTCCAATTCCCAAGCAGTCGAACCTCGAACCCAAAACAGTTTCACCTCGTTGATTTCCTTTTCAAGTGTTAAAAATAAATGGTTCTTCTTTATAGCCTGTAGCAGGCTAAGCCACTATACCTCATTACTTTCTTCAATAAGATTATTTTTTAAAAGCAAATGCATCATTGGGATACTTTTTCTTGAATTCGGAACAAACCTCGAACCCTAAAAATAGTAATACTTACTTATTTAGTAGACTGTAGACTGAACAGGCTGAAATATCTCATACACTACGAAAATGAAGGTGTTTTTGTAGTTAAGCAGAATTGGCTTTCAGCAGGAAATACAACACGTATTTTATGAATGTCACATATAGACTTTTTTTTTGGTTTTACAGATAACCTCCTTAAGCTTTCCTGGAAAGGCGGCATCAATAGATACGCATCATATCTCGTTGCTCAATTCCGTTTGGTATGTTGCTTTGTAAATAATTTATCTCCATACAGCCATGATTTGATTATAGTAGTCGACTTATTCAATGATCATTGCTGAAATAATAGTGAAATTCAGAAAAAGTTGACATAACTGATTTGTGTACATGAAAGGCGCATACATACATGTACATATAATAAACTATTCGTTGTAAAATTCGAGCTGGCAGATAAAATGAATAGTAACAATGGCAGATACACACCCAAGTACTGTCGCTTGTCGCTGTGCTGGGGAGGACTTACATTTAACTACAAGCCATCATCATGCTCTGAACTAAAATATACACAAAAGACACACGCCAGAACAACTCTGAACATAATTTGCAAGCTAAGCAAGTCATAAAATATTATGCAAGTTGAGTATAAGTGTCTGGTACGCGTATTATGATAATCCATAATGCGGTCTTGTTATTTTAGTACCATGTGTAATCTGTGTATTAAGTGGAAACGTGCAAGCAAGGTACCCAACCAGGGAAAATAGTTTCAGCTGACTTCTAGCTCTCATCAGGCTCTTTCCCACACTATTTGCATGCATAATATCCCTCAGCGTTCACACTCAAATAAGTAGTTGTTATTGTTATTACATAAGAAATTTTATGGAGCAAATATTAATAGAAAAATAAAGTTCATCATGTTCACAACGGACTGATTCAATTAATTATGGAATCAGAGCGCAGATAATCTGAAAACTATTTCTACTGATGTACTACTCTATGGAAAATGAATATATTAGCTTTGCTCACATGTTAATCTTAATTTTATCGCTTATTGCTACTCACCGCAACACCACCGGAACGGGACCGATTGAGCACGACTCGTTCATAAGTCTCCTGTAGAGGCGTGGGCACTTGATTCGGCTTTGAATTCTGATGAGCCCTCTGATCGGGGACACAGTTGGCAACAGTATTACGTCGTGTTCCCGCGTGGCCTTGATAAAGTGACCAGTCCGACTTTGATTTGTTCAGACCCCGTCCTGACCCAGCAGCACAATTAAACCCTCCTTGGTTATACAGAGACGAGTTTTGTAGCGGTCGTGGATCACTTTGAAAGCCGAAACTCGGTGGAGGACAAGGAACACCACGGGAGAAGTAATAGTTTGGATCAAAATTCTGAGTTGGCGTCATTTGCCAAGTTCCATTTTCATCAGTCCACCACTGCCGAGTGTTCCGAGATTCTCGAAGCTCATGATTTTGTAATGGAGTATTAACTTCGTAATTGTGCTCAGCAGGCTGTCGTGGTTGGACGGATTTGAGGAATCGATTACCCTGTTCGTATTGGAGAGCCGTTCCTTGTGTTTTGAACGTGGGTGCAAATGAACTAGATCTATTTCTCGTGGGAGGAATTGGCTTAGTATCCGCCGCTTGTTTTAGAACTGGCATGGAGCTGGCTGGTCCGGTAGAGCTAGGCGGGCCGTGTGTCGAACGAATATTTGCTGTAGAAATTCGATGCGGCGTGGCTTCCCTATCAAACCGGCGTGGGTAGGGCGGCGGTGGAAGCTCATTGTCTTTATGAACTATAACCTCGGGTGCAGCTTTTAATCTACGCTGCGGAACAGGCTGAGAAGGCTCCGCAAGTATGTCATATAGAAATGTTCGAGGCGGTTTTTCAGGAGGAAAGAGAACTGTTGAGTCAGTGTCCGTGGACGATGAACCGGAAGTTGCTTCGTTGTAGGACAGGGGTCGAGGCTTGGAAACGTACTGGGTATTGGGACTCAAAGCCAGATTAGCAGAGTTCACTCCGGGTTGGGAAATAGTACCACCAGCTTGCATGTTCAATTGGTTAAACTGATTCACAGTTTCAGAAATAGACTTACTGAGTTCAGCCACAGGAGTATTGATATTGGAATTATTATTCTTGAACTTAAACGGAGGCACGATCTGGATCATTTTGTTTGGAACATTCAAGTGTCCATTAGCAGTATAAGTGGGCCTATGACATACACTTGCAACACGGGTTACGAGAGCGCCTTCTGTCTCCGGCCTAGGATTCTCATCGTTAGATCCTCCCGAATAGTCGAGCGATCTCCCTCTTTGAAGGCAAGCCTTCGGCTTGTACAGACGCGTCTCTGGTGTGTCGATGACGTCTTTTTGTCGAAATGCATTGCTTCTCTTAACATTGCAGCGGCTGAGTAGAGTTGAACTAGTTGTTGAGCTGCCATTCTCACTTTGGTCGTCATCACAAGCGCCGAGAGATGAGTCCTCCATATTATTATTCGCTTCATTCTCCTGCAGTTCAAAGTACCTCTGATGAAATCGAGGACCTTCATTGGCACACAGAGTTACGAACTCGTGCATGTAGAGACCATTGCGAATTCTACGCTCGATTGGAGTTTGGGGAATCTTCATGTACGCGGGAAAGTCTTCGATATTGTAGTGCCTAAGGGAATAGTCGCCCATTGGCCACTGCTTCGAAGTGTCCACCCCCATTTTCTCGGGAGTCATGTTTTTGCAACGTCCAAGAACTTCGTCTTCAGTCGGTATCGGTAGGACGGGCAAGTTGTCAATATCAAAAGGCTTTTTTTCCACACTCGGGTCCATTATCTCAGTAATTTGATTAGGCAGCGAAGTTTTCTTTCGAGTAATTAGAGGCAGATTAGATGTTGGTTTACTGGAGAGAGATGGCTGAGAGGAGCTCTTGGAGGCTCCTTCAAACTTCTCTCGTAGAGTTTGGACTTTTCTTTGAGGGCTCCGATCCATCTGGAATGAATGAAGAAAAACAAATATAAGATTCAACTAAATATCTAGAGTCAAACACACACATGGTAACTATTCAGCGTGTCTACGAACATAGGACACACGGCTCGACTCGACTTACAAACTCACAATCAAGCTTAAAGAAGTAAATAAAAAACAAACCTGCTCGAATTATCAACAAATATATGTATTATCCCTAAAGAATCCTCTTCCTTCTCCATGGAATATCTCAGTTTCTATTATTAGTTTCACCCTACCTAACCGTAAATATTTGTTTTATCCAAAATGACATTTAGCAATGCGCAATACACAATGCCTGCCACCGTCGATAAAGCTTTCCCATTTCCAATCTTCTTGGAAACTTTACTGCAACTCGGTAACAACGAAATTCAAGCATATTTATTATTTACAATTTGTGTATGAATATTACGAATGTTCTTGACATTTATGGAACCTAAAATAAATCGATTGTAGTCTGAAAAAAAAACCCACATGGTCTCTGTCTGCTCAAATCTTCTTCCAACCAAAATTCATATAATTCATCACGGTACACGGTTTCATTCTATCCTTCCAAGTTCCGAGCTATATTTACGGAACTAATAATAGTGCATGTCAGTTTTTCAAACACAAAAAACAGGACCTCATATTATCTAATGTATGTACTGCACCTAAACTTTTGAATTATACGGTTATGTTGGTCATTATAGCTTAAGTAAGGAAAATCATAGGGATGATACTTTATAACCCTACAACTGTACCCATACTATTAATGCTATGAAATACCAAAGAGAAGATCAACTCGGTTTCAGTTAAATTAAAGCATCAAAATGATCAGATTGCATGTTACTGCTACTTTGGTGGTGTGGTGTCTGGTGCCGTTGTTCGAAATGGGGATGATAATGATGATTGTGTATTGTTTAGGGCACGTTCATTATCTCAATATTGAAAGTGATTAATATCCTAGCTACTACCTGTCTCCACATTGAAAGTTGAAAAAATTTAAGTTAGTGCATATTGGAAGCAGGATTGGAGGGGAACTTTGCGTAATAATCCAGTAGGTACTAATCCTTACCCTCATTGAAATTTCAGTACAGTGGTGATATCACAATTTAAGATTTCACAGTTTAATTTTCACAGAAACACACCGGCTGTTAAGAAGAACAATTTATTGCAAAGTCGACTCAGCTTTTCTATCAACGTTCAAATGTTCAGCAATCAATATCAAGATTAACCGAAATGACTATCAACTATCACTATGGATATCAAAACCGTATCGAACATAACGATAAGTTCAAGTGAAGAAATTACGAATAAACGAATTATTTCACTGTCTTCAATACTATTCAATTCGAACCAATAACCTTGTCAAAACAAAGTGTGAGCCTGAACTATGTACAATATACTGTTTTTTCATTATAGAGATTCTGGCGTATTAGTATTCCACCTGCATGAAAGTACAAGTAGAATAGGTAAGTAGTCAGAAAATAATAGAAAAAACTCGAGGGATACGGAATGAATGGGCAGAACCTTTTGTCGAGAGAACCTTCAGAACACGTTCACTCCGTCTCCATGTCAGAACGACTATGAAATAAAGTTAGAGTTAAATGCAATGCACTGTGGTGGATGACGATCATCTTCTCTAATTACTACCTGAAAACTCACATGCTCTCTCCCCAAGAGGATTTTTGGTGAACAGGTTTTGGGCCACCAGATTCGACGTGGAGGGAAGGAGTTAGAAGCTTTCGTATTCCCATCAAATCAACGCAAACCAAACTACTTATTGTGATTTTCTTAAATGAAACACAACGTCATAATAATAGCTGTTCCTCGCAATTAAACCAAAATCGCATGAAGGAGATAATGGATTGGGAATGCCTCTTCACGTACCACGATCATGCACTGAGAAAAATTGACAAGGTCATTATTACCTAACCTATCACGTTACACACCAACAACGGTCGTTTAACTAATTTAACTGATCAACAGTAGCTAGCAGTCTCTTGCGCTACCCAGAATCCCAGCCAACAGCCAACCCAATTGGCTCGGAATGGTTCCACAGCAGATGAATGCAATACTTCAATATTGGATAACAGGACAGTACTTTTCAAATAATAACTGAACATTCTATTCAAAATGGAGATCCGTACAATAATGTTCCAATAAAAACGCGAATGCAAGATACCGTTAAGTACTTTCAGTTCAAATTAAAAAGTAGTTAGCATTGACAAGTTTTGCATCATTGCCAACTATAGGTAAAACCAAACTACGCCATAAACTGTAATGTGAAAATAGTGGGAGCCTAAATTACGTTTGCTAATTATAAATCATGATTCTGAAATCCTTAACAACATACGTTCATGATATGTCAATGCAAATCCTACGCTACTACTCTGCCCTCCCATAGCATGAAACGAGTCTATTACGACAAATTAGGAATATACATAATAACTTGCATTGCGATTCAAGTGTCCCACTAATACCAATCGACAAGTTATAAAAACGATAACCTTTGTCATTTTCACTAAATAGGTAATCATCATTATTATTTAACTAGGTTTCTAGTTGTTTAGGTTTGATTGCACCAGACGCCGTCTTGCTGATACTCCTAATTTCCATAATATATTCTCAATTGCATTAGTATTTGAGCACGAAAAGACAAAAAAAATATTAAGCTTATATCCACATTGTCCTAGACTATTGTCAATTAAAATATATTGTTTTTGTTCCCAAACCTGTATGACTTCTCCGGAATGTGTTACGCCGGTGGTGTAGTAAACAGCAAACAGCAAATACATACAGTGACTACTTATTTGAAGATAATGAAGATGAACAGGCGATTCTAGTAGGTTTGAGAGCCAACTAATACCAGACTTTCCATGAATCAAAAAGCACTTCTGCACCCAAGAAACAAACAAGCATTAGCTGATTTTTGACAATAACAAAAAGCAGATTCACTATTCACTTGCTCTCCTTGAAGCGTAAGAAGTACCAGAAGGAATTCTACGACCTATGCTCACTTTGAATGACAGGTTTTACTTGAAATTGACAAAAACTTTTGTTTAAACTCTTTCTTTGATCTTGATCAAGTTTAAAAAGCTGGTTTAGCCGCTCCTTTGACTTTAAAATTCACTTTTTTATACAAATCTTGTGGTCTGTTATAAAACTAAAAATCTTCCTGAATACGACTTTATTGAATGTGACACATTTGCACAGTGCTAGTAGATTCACAGTGACACATCCTCCCATCTTTCATTCAACAAATATTTTTCCTTGAGACAAAGCAGTCACAATTAAACAATACCGTATAAACTTAAGTAACGACAAGTACCTATGTCGTGTGACGGTATCTGGCTTTGAGTTGTAATTCAGGTTGCGGTGCACCTATTCAGTTCATTCATGCTTCATGTCTCTTTCACAGGCAGGGAGGCAGGCAACTTATTGAGATAATCGCCCTGCTTTCCCTTAGCTTTAAATAATTGTTATGGCACTGCAGAATATCAGATCTGCAAGTAGGTACTTACTTATTCAATACAGCGTGCACACGGCATTTGTGGTATTTAATCAACTCATGGACTGCAAGTGCAGTTAAGTCCAAGTCATAAAATTGTCAGTCTGTTCTGACCACTGAACAGAAAGCCATTCCGTTGAATTCCCCTTAACAAATACAAAGAGCAAAACTTAGTCTCGATCTCGATATATGTGGTTAATAGCAACAGGCAAATACTGTTCATTCCCATTCCGTTATTCCGCAACGTGGAAGGAAATAGGGAACACACGTAAGCCGCCATAATAACCGATCAAGACTATCAATGATATCAGTCAAACGTAGGATTAGTCATAAACACCTTCCCAATCACAATCACAATCCATGCGATATTCACATTCAAGCAAGACACAGATCGTTCTCGGTTCTTATTAGCAATAATTTGACTCAACCACTCAAAGTTTCACCTTCAGTTGTCAATACGACATTCAACATTAAACTTAGAGCAGTAGTATTGGAAATGGAATAATTAAGTACATTTTCCTATTCATTAATCACATGTATTTTCATATACAATATACGTCAGGCGTCAGGTTATGAATACCCAGGTGCGTTACTTTGCTTATAGACATTACTTTTACCAATATAGCATGTTTGGTGGTCATCCATACATCATATAAACTCACAATATCTTACGTCATGTGGCTGTTATCTCTTATGCAAGGGGCAGCGCCCATTGTGACAAATATAAACAAGAGCTAATTTTTGGACGATTGTAGTTCATGCTTAGCAATAAGACGCTAATACTTACTTCATGCTCAAGCTCGAATTGCCATACGATATGGATTGAAAAACCTTTTTTCCATTTTGTATGACTATCTACACGTACCAATTGGCAAGTTGCATAAGGAATTCGAAACTTAACGCCTACGCCTAGCGCATAGACAGGTTAATTCTAAAGTATTACCAGTCTTAACTAATAATACTTAGCACAACAGACCAAACAAGAAACTTGATGATCTCGATACTGACCAAATTCCAAATCCACATATCAGATATTGTCTACTATAGAGAGGAACCCATCCTCGCTGCAGTTGAACATTCTTTCCTGTTGTGCGACTAATGGCTAATCAAATATCAAATGGTTACTGATTCTCAGAATAGCTCGAACTAAAGTAAGTATTTAGTATTTGTAGATTAGATGAAACCAAAGCAAAGCATGTGCTTGTAGAGCACGGCCCACGGCCTGTGACAATGAACTCTCAACAGTTTTATATCTCTGATTGTATTACTAATTATTATGGCTCAGAGCTCCAGAGACCTAACCTAGGCTAAGCCATATCTTGGAGTAACAAACCCTGACACCACAAATTATAATTAAAGTACCTAGTTGTAACTTCCCACTTCATTCATACTCCCAAACGTGACGACTGTATACGATACATTTTTTAATTAGTAAGCAGTTGGACTGGAGTAGTACCAATGTCATTCATGTGTGAAGTGAAGTGGAATGGAGTAACGTAACTAGCTTTATCCATTTCCTAAGTCATAACTCGTGCATAAGCATAATTTTAGCAATAAAAGCACCTTTACACAACCGTTCCATCTCTGCCAAAATCTCAATCTCTATTCAAATTGCACCATAACTATTACACCGTAGCCTTATTAGTTTTTCAAATTACAACAGCTACCTGCCTCTGCCTCTCTGTACCTTCCTACCTCAAAATTAGCCGGGGACATCATGACACCGTGCTTACGGTTATTGTGAATTGTAACCCGTAAACTGACTTCCGGAACTTCAAAAGACAAAATTCAAATGAAGGGGTAGGATTCTTAAACTCATGTTGCAGAGAATATTTGTAGTGCCAATGCATCTATGTATTTACATACAAGCCGTGCGATCTGGAGCGGAGCAACAAGTGCTCATTTACTCACTGGATCTCGCTACCAATCTAATGCATCTACAATCTACACACAAACCGCTACGGCATCCCTATCGGTTCCATGCCACATTACACATTAGCTAAAATAACAATAGCTAAACCAAACTTTTATTGTAATTTTCGAGCGTTTCGGAAACCTAACCTAACCTAGTTCATTAAATATCACTATTTATAATTGCTGCGGAGTAAGACCGTGACGCGTGATGTAATTAGGTGATAAAACACTCTCCTCCAGAAAAAGATTAACATAACGATAAAGATCCTATCCACACCCTTGATTGAGCTACGGCTATGTCAGTACCCGATTTTATTTATTTAATTATAATTTGACACGGTCTTGTCCGTATTATTGTTACCCTAATTGTACGTTGATTATGCGTTTACTTAGCTATTATTATTTTACCTATTTTGGCGCGATTCGTCCGTACCCGGAATCCGGAAGCCCGGAGAAACTTCGTTAAATAAATACTATCCTACATCTCATATGTCGAGAGATAGTACTTAATTGGAATCGGAAGAAGTTATGCTGTATGCGGGTAGAGAGAGTGTACGCTAAAAATATTCGTGTAACTACATACAACCTATCACCTGGCATTAGATAAGAAAATTATAACACAACTTACTCCTAAAGTGAACAGTATCAAGGGTGAAACTAATTTCAGCTTTGAGATATGTCAGATCATACCCGCTTCCGACAAGTTTAATACACCTCCAGCTTCAGCACACATGACACAATAGTTGATAAAGTAGGTTGGAAACCATTATAATCACTTGGATTCCCCTTGTTATGATTTATCACCGGATAGGTTAACTATATGTTTATGAACAGCATACACTTAACCGAAATCATATAAGCTACTGTTCAAGTTGTAATACTATTCCATTACCAAACTTGACTCACCTTGAATCTGCTCGTTGAAGGTCAAAGGTTCTGGGTCCTGGGTTAGAGCTTGAGCAGCAATAGCAATTATAGCTTGATAAGTTGAGAACCCGTATACAGGCGCCGGTCACATTACATTAAACTTCCTCGATCATTAAGTTGAGAAGAAAGTCATTCACGGTCACCAACGCGGCACGCACGGGTCGAGTAACCATTGACCATTCCAGTAGTGATCGTCACTTCCACATCGAACTTGAACAGATTACTGCCGTCAAATGTATCTGTAGATCAGATAAACGTTCAATTCACCCAAGTCACACGAACCACAACGAATTACCTGCGAATACGAGCAATAGAGTTAAGTTAACGCATGAATTCAAATTGAGACCATTATTGCCATTGGAGGTCACTCCTGGGTCAATCCTAATCCCAATGGTAGTTTACCCACTGAGGATGAGCACAACACATCAGTAGTTCTTATTCATTAAGTTTCGGAATGAATGGGAAGGGAATCGGCAACGGATGACGGAGACTGCTACAAAGTCCGAGTCTCTCGAGGCACTGGCAACTGGCACTCAAGAAATCCTCCCAATGCAGTTTAGCCTGTGGGACTTTTGACTTTACATCTTACAGCTTACATTGCATTGCATAGGTATGTAATATGTTGGTATGTTTTGAACGTTGTATTAGATTGTACATTTTGTATCAAGAAACCCTTTCATGATTGCCAGCCTATCTATCCCTACCCGATGCTATGCTGTATCCCTGCCAGCTGTGGTAGTGGTGAATGTGAATGGTGAAGCGGAGGTATGGTGGTAGTAGGCTTACAAGGCAATTGTTATCGTGCTTCATATATTGTATAGCTTATACAACATTAGACATACATACAGACAGTACATACACTTAGGACCAGGATAGGATTGCCCTACCACCAACAAACAACTGATGAAGAACGAAGGATTTCTTATGCTATGCTATTCACTTATGTAGCTATACACAAGTGCAAGACAGGGCACAGAGAGTAATATCCAATGTATCATCTCCATCTCTATCTCATTTGAATGACTACCCAAACCCAACCCAACATAATGCCATCTACCTACACAGTCCTTTTTCCTTCCTTATATTACATCCAAGATTAATAAACAAATATTTAGCGTGATTGTGGTTTGTGCTTCAAGAAGGTAAGTTCATCCGATGTTTTTGAGCTATTACCAAAATGATCTGCATTTTAAAGCTTGTTAAATTACAATTACATTAGAAATCCAATCGGTTGCTTTGCTATAACCCATTCCATGGGAAGGCATGGGGGACGAGGAGCTGGTGAAAAAACTTCACCAGTCGCAGAATCCAAAATTCAAACCTTTTTTCTTGCGGATGAACTAACCTAACCTTATAAGCGAGCTATGCTATGGCTTGTGCTCCTGTTTCGGCATATATGTAGCATCCTCAAGATACACTTACGGACAAAAAGCAAAGAGAGCTCATAAAATCGCACCTAATTCGGATTTCACAATTCGCACTTACTGTATTCCATAAAGCATTTGGATAAACAATTTGAGATAATGCAGTGGTAAGAAGCATTATTGCGGGATGAAGCATTTGGATAAAGCATAATAGGGAGACAGCATTTTGACATAAAGGATTTTATTGGATTAATACATTTTACATTATTGTGAGTTTGTGAGCACAGACGAGAAACTGCTGATTTCTTGCATTGTATTGTGAGAATGAGAGAAAGCTCCTTTTCTCTCTGCTTGAGAAACCCTTGCACAGTGGAAGTATGAACCACAATTCTTACTTAGTTATAACATGCGATGCTGGTGTAATGGTCAGCATAGTTGCCTTCCAAGCAGTTGATCCGAGTTCGATTCTCGGGCATCGCATTAAATTTTTTAATATCTCTAGACTCATATACGATAGAAAATTTGGCCCATTCCATAATTTTATAAAGAAATTGATAGAAAGATCAGCCAGCATTCCAAACCCAAGAGATTTATTTGTATATTTTTAGTTTTGAGTTAAAATCATGGCACCACTAGCGCAGCGTGGGTTAGGTAGACACTTCGCGTGAGTGTGAGTACATGAGTACACAAGGGACTAGGGTAGTGATTGCACAGGCGACCTACCATTGTGGTAGGTCGCGTACTCCACTGCAGTAGGTGCTCTACCGTTTTTTTTTCTCTCTTTTTGGTAGGTCGCCTACTGACGTGCGCGTGGATTGCGTAGGCGACCTACTTTTATGTATTCCATATATAGTACAACACATACTACCCATCGTATGCACTATGCATTTTTATGCAATGCAAATAATTTTTGAGGTCGAAAATGCAACTGCCAATAATATGATAAATAGTCTATATTGACGTTCAGGATGAAAGCTACGAATAATAATTATGATTAGCAGGACGAAGAACTCAATCTATAAGAAATATAAAAATACACATTAAATAATTAGCCAAAAAATCTATCAAATTATAAACACTCAATTCCAAGGATATGCAAGCATACTATGCTAATATTTATAAAACTAAATTATATAGACTATTTATTATATTATTTGCAGGATCACATTTTCAACCTCAAAAATTATTTGCATTGCATTCAAATACATAGTGCATACGATGGGTAGTATGTGTTGTACTATATACGGAATACATAAAAGTAGGTCGTCTACGCAATCTACGCGCACCTCAGTAGGCGATCTACCAAAAAGAGAAAAATAAAAACGGTAGAGCACCTACTGCAGTGGAGTACGCGACCTACCACAATGGTAGGTCGCCTGTGCAATCACTACTGGGACTAGGGACTGACTGAGGACAGGATACAGGAAAAAGAGGATAGAGCCATGCATCGTGCGAGGGCAGCGTTGTGTTGTGTTGTCGGCTGATGCCAGAAAAAGATAGGTATAATCTCATAACCACGGACCAACAGGAAACATACTTGTACCTTGTGTCTATGTAGTATGTAGAACATGTTCCCTTGAATACAATAATTGGTAGCTGGTGGTAGCTTTATAGCTTGTTAAAACCTCGTGTTTAGCGCGACACTTCTCTATGGATCTGGGCAATCCTGTACAATCATGTTGGAATTGGAACATCTATCGTCTCCCTCCAGGGCGCATTTCTTAAACCAATACATGCTCTTACCATGGAATATTGTATTCCTCGCGAGAAACCATAATAATAATAGAGTTTATTGACAAAGCCGAAGCCCAATCATTTGGTTATATAATAGATCAATATTAGATCAATAGATTTGGGCATATTTGCTTGTTTTTCTTGGGTAACAATTACACCCCCAGACTTCGGATCTCTACGGATCACATCCCAAGTACCCTACAGTATATACCTTATAGTGCATATTTTTGCATATTTGTATTTACGGGTTTTAGTGTATATTGCATATTTTAATATGCCGGGCATATTTTGGTTATTTGGTACATTTAGCAGCTTTCGGACAATTTTTAGCTCGAAAATGCATAAAAATCGCAGATTTTCAGTTCCAAAGTACATCAGTCGTAAAATTCATAGCAAAAGGTTTAGAAAACTAATGAAAAACCATAATACTGCCTGATACTTATCCTTACGAACTTACGATTCAACAATTTTACTTATGTAAATTAGACTTTAATAGGAAGTTTGAATATCTACAACTATTTATACGTTTACGAGTTTAAACCTGGCCAACGTTCCGTGAAAACCAGTAGTATAGCTTTCTTATTATACGATCATGTTAGCTCATCCGCATGAAAAAATTCGAACTTTTCATTTTTGGCACTGGAGACGGCCGTCTCCAGTCGAGTCCAAGTCAGAAGGCCCAGAATTTTTTATGAAGTATTTTATTCCCATATATTCTTTATAGCTATTGTGTTCTGAGGCATAGAGAAACTTCTAAAAATTCTAAAAACTGTGAATAGTGAATCATATTTCTACAAACTATTAAAGTTAGGCACCATTATAAAAACGATTGTCTAACAATCAAACAATCTGGAACCATTAAGTACTTACTACGGTTACGAGCCATCACAAATCTCAATCCATCCAAATATACAAACTTTTCTCAGCTTTTTGTGCAAATAGCATTTCCGTTAACTATTGCATTTTGTGAATGTGATTGAAATTCAACGTGCCACTTGCAATGCAAAATGCAACTAACAAATGAGCAATATTTTGTGCACGACGTCTATCGCGTAGGGAAGGGAGCGCTAAAAGTCGAAAGTGAAAAGAAAAACCTAAAAGTTTTCGGACGCAAGCTAAGAACATTCTTTCTGAAGAATCAACAACACACACACGACGGTGACGGTGACAGTATCCAGTATCTGTCAACTCAACAGTTGCGAGATCACTTTTGGACGGGACAGGAACCGGCTACTCCAACTCCCGTTGAAATCTTAATTTACGAAGCACCAAATATTCTTTGGATCTGAGTGAAAGAATATTTGACAGGATGCAGTCCAAGCGGCAGCAGCCGACGTACATGGCCGCCTACCATCCCACCACATCTGACCTCCCGCCTCCTCTTCCGCCCCAAACACAGATTCCGTCCCTTCCCCTCCCACCGGCCTCCTATGTCACGCTCTACAGTGACGAGGCCATGAGACGGGGCCGTGTTCCGAAACCACCGCCTCCACCCACGGCCCATGAAACCTACACCATGTACGGAACGACGTACCACGCCGATGACCCCATCATCAAACCACTAGAGGCTCAAGTAAGTACAGACAGACTCTACCTTCACAATTCACAATGCAATGTACTTATTCAGTAAATCAATTTAACCGGGAAGCCCTAGTGTCCAGAACTTTGCACGTACTTGTTACCTGCATAATGTGTAATGGGGAGAGTGGCAAATTCATTCGCGTTTGATTACTGTTTCTGTGATCTGCTTCTGTAAATGCAGAAGCGGAGTTAGAGTGTAATAAGTGCGTAAGTAAGGCCCAATGATTTAAAGTCAAGCTGTGATGTGTGACCTGGATTGTAGTGTTTGCATAGTACCTAACTCCGTTTATGAATCCCCTTGTGGGTGGACAATTATTGCTATTTTGGATTTAATCAGTTCTTGAGAATTACGGTTTATTTAGGTTGCTCGTACTCGTATTCGTACTCGTTATCTTTTACCAAATACCTTCTCCGTCTTTTCCGTAGGGAATCCGAAGACTCTACGCCCAAAACCTGGACCATCGAAAGGAATTAAAGAAATTGAACCATTCAATCTTAGTTAACTACTTGGATCTACTGGAAATCGTCATAGTTTCACCGGACAGTTCCAAACGTCAGGACAAGCTTGATGATATTAGTCTTCTTTTCATTCACATGCACCACTTAATCAATGAATTCAGGCCTCATCAGGTGAGTTTGGAGTACCGTAAAACTTAACCTCTTTAAATATACATCTAGACTCCGAGTTCGAGAATGTACATATGCACGATCAGTTTGACAAGTGTGGACTCCTGAGTAACGCAGTATTTTGAATATTTTTAGGCTCGGGAAACCCTTCGCGTGATGATGGAGGTGCAAAAAAGACAGGCGTATGATGCCAGTGATCGATTTCAAAATCATTTGGAAAAGGTTCTGGAAATAATTAAGCAGAATCTAAGTGACATACCTGATCAGGATGGCCTGGACGACAAGGTGAAACTTTCAGACTATTACAGAGACCGGAAGAAGCCCAGCGTTATCAATTGTCATGATCAGATGATGTGTGAGATAGCCGACACGTTGTAAAGGATACGTTTCTCATAACAAGATATTAATCTAAATTATTCCGGAGCTTGGTTCATAGTTGACACTCAGGAAGACTTTACTGATGTACAGTTTCTAAGCGGTTTGTTCCTCGTTTAGTACTGCAAATAATCTACAATTATTATTCATCTCAGTTTCCATAAAGTATAATCCGAAATACTGCCCACTTCTCTCTGAAATGTCCTAATGTATGGGGATACAGTACAGTACTTGCAACCTGTATTAGAATACTCAGCTGATTGTGTGTATGCAAAACAGTTCTCGATGAAATTGAAACGTTAATAAAATATATGGATTTTAGTGTGAAATCCTTATACAAAATAGCTTGACTCACATTATATATTATATTTATATTTATCCATTTATCTCCAGTATGTTAATTGAGTGTCTCCTTTGAAATTGTAAGTCGAAAGCCTACAACTACCTGATACCCATCTCGAAAGAGACACATTGTGAGTGGTAAGCTGGAGTGGCTGCGGAGGAAGACCGTGACACGTGGGCCTAGACTGAGTAATGTCTTAGGAGATAACGCACTCTCTGACAGAAAGAGATTAAATGACCCAAGTAACGATAAAGATCCCATCCTTACCCTTGATTGAGCTACGGCTATGTCAGTAACCTGGATTTATTTATTTATTTATTTATATTTATGCTATAACCCGCTGGGAATGCAGAGATTGTACCCTTATTCCGTTAAAGTCAGGCTGATTTTCCCCTATAAAGCAAGTACTAGAAGCCTCTCTTTGGCCCGAGCGACAAGAAAGCAAAACCACGAAATTGATTGAGGCTGAGCTACGGCTATGTCAATGAATCCTAGTAAACAAAGTTTTTAAATGTTTATCGTATGGCTGATTGCTTATGAGTAAAAGTAAAAATAACTAATTCCACACTTGAGGCAATGATAATAAAATAAATAGATCCAGTGAATAGCAAATGATTTATGAAATCCAAATAGCCGAACCAATCCGTAATAATCAATAATAAGTTCTATTTACTTTCTTTTACTTGCAAGAATGTCACATAATAAATAAAAAAACATCAATAATTATTATGTAAGTATGCAGCTCCATTAGCAATTCATAAATATATGTTTACAACTACTACACTAGTTTTATCTTGAATCGGATAAAACCGATAGTCATTACAGTAAAAATAAATTCTAGGATAGAAAGTGGCAAGGATTAAGTAGAAACAGGTTTTATAATTCTTAGTATTTAGCTAACTATGAGTATAAGAGTCCCTTTCAACGAGACAACAATGGTTTTTGTCATCTAGTTAGTAGCAAAGACCACATTAACATTATTAGTAATTATTCGCTACCATTGGTGACGATCCTGTGAAGTTGTAGATTGTAGAGAATTTCCTCTTGCTGCAAGTAGTTGTGGATGCACTAGTATCGTCTTCCTGCACCTGCACGATACGGACCTCCACGTGACCAGCCTCTTCCTCGATGACCACCGACATAGGGCTGAGGCATCATAGCTTTAAATACAAAAACATTGTGCACCAAGATTAGTATCATTGCTCATACTGTCCTTTACTCAGCTGTGCTGAAGCAGTGTCGAATCCAGAGCGACTTACGAACAAATTATTATGATTTAATAATTTAATTATCCATTCACCATTCACTCCATGCCATCCCGCAGAGTGAGGAGAGACAGAGTTTACGAGGATAAGAGGTAATAGGAAGAATTGGGCATACATACTTAGTATAATACTAATTTTTTTCGCTGTGGATTTACGCATTTCCGCTAGCTTGGAATAAAACATTGGACTTACAAAATCCACCACCACGTGAGTACTTTCCACTTGGTGGTTGGTAGCGAGGCAGCTCTCTATCCCGTGCATTTCGAGGGTGCTTGTTGGGAATTGGAGGCAGAGCCGGCCCGGCAACCCGCTTGTTGGCTCGTGGCATCGGCTTCCAGGACAAGTTGAGTGTAGCATTATACTTTGGTGGTTTTTGGAACAAGTCTCGAATAATCGCATTCAGATTCTTGACCACCTTTAAAGAATGAATCTATATTTGTGCAAAAAATAATACGTCGGCATGATATGTCTACTCCAAACCCATTCAAGTCAATAAAGGTCTAATTCTGCAAAACAATTCTCTTTGAACATTTACTCAATCGGAGTTGTACTCGATTTTGCACTTCATAATTAATAAGGCCTGCACTTGTATTGAGCTAGTCTTTCTGGGTATAATCAGAAGTAAGTAGTCAGTCAGAGTCAGACTTGGCGTTGTAAGACTATTGGCTTTTGGCTTTACGACCCAGACCGTGTAATACATATTATGTAAAACTGGAAAAGAAAAGTCAACGAATAAACACAGCATACGGCAATAGTAAGTAATAATGCGTGATATTTTTGTGCTGTGCTGTGTGGCCACTACCTTCTTCCGGTTCTCCTGACTCGTTAGGTCCAGCTTCTTTTCAATATGATTAGTAAACTCTCCACGCAGTTTTCTCTCAAATGCAGAGACAGCACGGTTCAAATACTGAAGTCTAGAACGAAAAAGTTCAAGCTTTGGGTCATTGGGCAAAAAATCCGTTTTCATGCTTCCAAGTTTGTGCACAGCGAATAGAATAGCCTCGTAAGTAGCGAAGGTAGTTCCGGAGACTGGAGTTTCCACTTCATCCACTTCACCCTCAGTTTTAGTTTGAGGAATTGGCAGAATGTCCTGTGAAATCAAACAAAAAAATGAAGGTCTAAACACAACAGGCACACACTTCGCCCCATTCCCGGAGTTTCCTACCATAGCCAAATTAAAGACAACTGTTAAACACTTTGCAACATCAGCTTCATCCATTTGTTTGGTAATCAGCAGGAGCTCATCCATTCGCTTCAATGTTCCCAATTGGAGCTGTGTAGGATTTTCGTACATTACCATTTCCGTGTATCTCGGCAACACCTTGGTGAAGTAGAAGATCACGAAACGGGTACAACTGATCTGAGACTAAAGAACAAATTAAGGTTAACTGACTTTAGAAAAAAATGTCGCGAACTCGAGTCAAGCAGAAAATAAATGTAGGCTTACATTAAACAAGGGCAGAGCGTAGTCAGTTGTCATGAATAGACGAGTAATATTATTTTTGTTTTCCACCTCCAAAGCGACATCCACGCTAATCTGCTCACAGAGCAGGTCCACCAGAAGCTGCTGTCCGCTAATTTGCTTCATTAGTTTTGTATTTAGCAAGATGTCCATTGCGAGCTTGAATTCTGTTCTGCTCATAAACTGAAACAAAGCCAAATTATTGAATTTTCTTACTCTCGTATAACCTAATGAAGTGCAAGTGCAACACTCAAGTGAAGTGTGCAGTGCAAGTGCAACGATCAAATACCTTAATTTCTTTCTTGATTTCAGCATAAAGAAACTTTTGAAAATGAAAATCTGCAATTTCCAAGCTCAAATCATGAAGTCGAGCGCTGAGAAACTTGAAACAGCCGTCCCGAACAGCTTTCTTTCCTGATTTAATTTGAGTAAAAATACCAGACAGTGTACCTACGAATTAACAATTAAAAAAATAGTAATTTTTAACAACTTTTGAATCTTCACCACTAAAAAATTTGGAAACCGTAAACAACTTGAGAGTAAATTCTGACCTTTAGCGTCAATGTGGAACAAACTGATCAGCCCAGTGTGGAGGCCAACCAATTCAGCATTATCCGCTGTTAACATCAATTGACAGAAAACATCTGCGATTTTTGGAACACAAGTCTTTACCTTTTTGCAAACAGTAATTAAGTCCTTCAGAACTTGCTTTCTGATCTGTTAAAAATTCAAACAACAAACCATGCGTAAACAACTGTTAGGAGCACGTAAGAAAAGAAAGAATTCATTTTGTATTTTAGAATTATATTTAAAAGAATAAACCGCACAGCAATGTCATCTTCCTCGCATAAATCCAACATAGCATTTGCAGCATCCATGTACAGATTTGGAAAGTACTCGACGAATCGAGTAATGAATTGTGAAGCCAATCGTTTTTCCTTATCCGAACGATGAACAGCGTCCAAGAATTTTCGATACTCTGATTCCAACTAAAGATCGAGAAGAGGCGAGTAATTAATTCACCAAATCTACCACAAAACCCAATTCAACTCTTTTCAGGGTAAATTTAGCAAATTGAATAAGGAATAAAGTACCTTGGTCTTATCTTCAGCAGAATTCAGTTTCTCATAAATCTGATACATTTGCTCAATTCCGATCACTCCTGCAGCAGCCGCAGCTGCAGCCGCACTCTTCGATTCACCATCTTTCTCACGATCACGATCCGAATCTCTCTCCCGTCGTGGCATCTTCTTAGTAATGCTGAGCGACAATAGACTCTTGTTCCACAACTTAAAGCCTCCCAACAAGAATACAAGTCTGAATCTGTTCATGGCGGAATAAATCAGACAATTAATCAATTGCTCGAATAATGTGCTTCTAGAGATTATTGGGGACTGTGTGATTTCACTCTGTCTGTCGCAAGCAGATAGAATTCAAAGAAACCAGGAACTGCTCTCATTATTGACCTATTGCCTTATTATGAACTTTCCATTATCATTGTTGTCGGCTGACTCAACGACACTCCGAAGTGGTTGCTATGGAGAAGCTTCAAATGTAAATATGCATGGTTCCGTGAAACCCTAGCATTAGTGGAGACGCTGGTAGCCTGCTAGGCTAGACACGGTAGGCCTGAGCCAAAACTGGCGCCCTCAATATGCAATTAGAATGAACTCTACTTACCTTGACTGTTGACCTGATGCCTGACCCGGCTTCTTCACAACCAAAAATCAGAAACTGGCCTCGTCGTACCGTTGAACATACCACAATGCTAGACATTAATTAGGTTCACAAATCCCGCTCCACAAGAGCCGAAACTAGGTTCTACGTACGCGGAATGATGCTGTACAATTGTCGAACCTTTCTTTTACTGCTCCATGCCCATGTATACGGCGCGTTGGCCAACAAAAAACCAAGAACAACCAAAATCCTAGTGCTTAGAGGCCGGCTTCTTCTTCCCTTTCCTCTTTCATAAATGAATTCATATTGTATGTTACAGTTTATTCTCATTTTCTATGCATAGAAAAGACTTGCCTCGTAACTCATAGAATTTGCATTTAACATTTAAGTAATTCGATAATAATTACTTTCAATATTCTTAATTTCCTAAACAATCGAAACAAATAACACCTTTTATTTTGTCCATGTATTTAAATGTAAAATGTAGTACAGGGGAAAGTAAATGTAAGCGTCCTACGGAATATAGCGGTATCTCTATTGTAAAATACCGACTTCAAGTTTATATGTCTGAATACAGAGTGCAGGCATGTAGCTTGTTTTGATTTAAGACTGAATGTATTTTATGTATTATGTATTGTGTATTGGGATTGGGAGAACGAAAAACGCAGCAGATGCGATATGCAAGCTAAACGATGCATGCGATGATTCTATGTATCTGCTATGCTAAAATGCTAACGTGATTTAGGATTTTACAATAGCAAAGCACCCGTTTTGGTGAGCTAATCTTAAGTTTTAACAACAATAAGATGGTCGATTCCAATTTTCCACAGTTAATTCTTCTAACCTAGCCTAATATGCAGTCGCCAGTCGCCATGTAACATGTAATTGCAAACTGGCTTCATACATCTAGTTAATGTGTGCATGTTCTCTTCGTGTAATTGTATCCGACTTGCTTCAATACTCGATGCAAATGTATTAAGTTAGCGTAAGCTAATTTGTTTACACGAGGCCCAATTAATTGACCGAGAAAATCAACGATTTACGAAACAATATACCGTTCCACAGATCAACAACGGCGTGGAATCTGTTGACATTCCGGTCAGGGTAGGATATTTTCTCATATTACAATTACCTGAATTATCCTATGTATAATAATGTTCTGAATTGAATTTTGGATAAACGCAAAATATTTTTCCACAAGGTTGGAACACGTTCCCCAACTTCCTGAATTTAGTTTGAAAGCAGGCGGCTGGATGAACCTTGACCCTATAGTCAGATCTTCAGAATTGATCCGATCCACTTGACTTCCTCATCAAAGTGAAATGTAGAAAACCAGGCTGCTGATAATAAGGCACTAATTAGGCTACCTTCATTCCGTTCCACAATTAGCGCTCTAGAAATCAATTCACTGACGTAATGAAAGGGAGTCGAGTCAACCAGAGGTAGTCACTCAGTTAATTTTACTGTGGTTTTAAAAAGTGAATGCTGACATGTTCGCATGTAAATACTCCGTGTGTATGACAGAACAGAATGTACTTTCAACCTAATTTCTTAATTCGAAGAATAATTTATTTAGGTTGATTCCACCAGTAATTAGTTCATCCCATGTTCGTACATGCTGGTAAACATAGACATTTGGCTTCCAATTCGGAAATTGAATATACATCCTGAATAATGCTTAGGTAAGCATACCCAGCCAATATGTTAAGCTAATATGTGAAGATTCAATCCAGTGAATCCATTTAAACGTCTTACACAATAGAGCTTCCTGGAGATTGATTTCCAGACCATTATGAAATAGCGATGACCAATGCTTAAAGAGTTAATTAAGTGAATGAATGAAGAGCCAGAGGATAATAATCCCAATTAAGCCTGGTCTACCTAAAGCCAAATACTTACCACACGTTGTGCATCAATCTCTTGGGAAATCTATTTAGTAAATTCCCACGAATTAACTTCAACATTCCATCAGATTAAGTGAGCCTCACCTGCTCTTGAGATTGGAGATTTAGGAAGTGAGTCATATGTTGTATTTTACAATTCTGAGAGTGTATGTACTTAAGTTCTAAGTAATGGCTTTAGTATTATAGCGTTTTAATTTGCACGTAGCTCTGCCGACATTGGTCAAGAATTCCAAGAAATCTTTCCACTCTTCGGGTTGATTGGAATCACGTACTACAAGTATTTACTACGCACCACGATTCCTCAAGGAAAGCTGCAGTGTATCAAATGAAGGATGTCATTTCCCTTTTCCAGCTAATAATCTGTAATTATCGTTACCCGCTCGCGCTCAGCTCTCATCATTATTCTTTAAAAAAACAAATGCTCGTCTCCTTGTGCTTAGAAACGAAGCACGAGCCAAGCTACATACATAGAAAGAAATCTTAGTTACGGGTCAACGACAAAAGCTCCTGAGAAATAATTTCCCTCGAATAAGTTTGTTCGATAAAAATTATTTTAGAAAATCTAACCTAGACCGGTTTTGAGAAATTCAATCCATTGACAATTGACATCAATTGATAGCAAACCTAACCAAACCTAACCGGAACGTAATTAACCCACAGTTTGCAGTTTGAGGTAAGGATAAAAAGGGTAGTTAATTAAGTAACTTTTCGAGGGAAGTTTTTCGAGGGGCTATTTTTTCGCAGAAAGCCTTTTTGCTGCCCGCATATTTCCCTGTGCCTATATAGCAATTTAGAGAAGTACATTGGGAACAAAGACTGAGAAAAAAATGTGAATCCTTTTATTTGACTTTTCAAGGTTTGTCAGTCGAAATTATGATTGCACAAAGGAAAGGAAGCTCTAGTTTATGAACTCGATCGTCATTTATTTATTTCTCCGTAGCCTTTCTTCGTGTATCTCTATGTAGCATAATACGCTTCTTACCACACACCACTGCAGTGCACTGTACCACCACCGTGGGAAAATAATTGAAGCATTACGAGAAAAACTCATTTTGGGGATGGGAGTGACTGTTGTACATCATCTCATTAATATACCTCACTAGCGTCTAGCCCGTTACTAACCCGATATCCAATTTTCTCTTTGTCCTGCCTGTAAAAATGCTTATTTAAAAAATGTTGCAAATTTAAGCAGACTTGAAATTAATGTCGGGATTCTATTAATTTATGGGAAAACATTTTTCGACCAGCAAAAAATTGACTTCTCCAGCTAATCTTTTCATATGTATAGGTTAGGTTAGGAATCTGCCGGCAATGTCTGATTATTTGCCTGAAAACTCTAATATTTTGAGGGCCGACTAATTACAAGCCTTAATTTATGATGGCGTTTATGCAGTTATCCTTCAAATTCAAAGGCTGTATTACGACTTACGATCAATATGTACAATTTATATGGCAAAAAATTTGGTAGCAATATTAGTATTTCCAGTGTTTCAAAACTCAAACCAGCATGTTAAAAATTAAGGTATTATGTTGTTTGTCCAATTAGTTCAAACGCCTCGTAGTAAATGACTTCCGAACGGAGCAGGGATAATATTTTTCGTCACAAGCATTACGCTGGCCTAACATGTTTAACGTGGACAAACAAATCGCAAACGGTTCATGGTCAATCAATGTTCAGTTGGGAGTACACTGATTCCAGTATATTCTTACAAATCACAAAAACGAGCAAACAAACGAACATACAGCTCAACACTTGGAATTACGGATCCCATGTCTACAAGATAAGATCAAAAAAGTACGAATACCAAAACTAAACAGAGTACCTACGTAATTCTTTGCGTTGATCCTTCTCGCACAGTAGTGTCCAAGCCAGTTCTTACTTCTGCACGCCAAATACCAAGCAATTATATTTCGGAAGGCTGCCTGGCACGGGAAGTGAGAAAACAGTACTGACTTATACTTGAATAGAATTTCGTATTTCGCCCTCAACAAGAACGCTAGAAATGATAAGAAGGATTGGAAATGCATAGCTTTTGAAATATGGCATTTCCTATTTCTGCGTTAGCACACTGAGAACAACCTGCTAAGCTCAAATCCACGATCCACGAGCAGAAAATAAAAATAACTGATACTATGATCATTAATGCAAAGATCGGTTGTGCCTTATATTAAATCATGCATATGCAAGGAGTATCTGCATCTGAACTGAATGTAGTTTTGTATCTGGAACACTGGCTTTGATGGCTCCTTCTTCTTAAATTCCACGCAAAAATGCTTAATTGAATATTTTTATATTTTTATATTAATATAATTCTAATGCAGGTAGAAGCGTATTTAAAGAAGAATCTTGAAATTATTACAAATTTCTGACAACTATATTTCTTTGCTAAATAAAGTTTCCGAAGATATTTTTATTGAAATTCAGTGGAAAAAAGGAAAGCCAAGGGGCTAAAACGCAGAATGTAAATAAGTGTGGATAAACTGAATATAAGTAATCGTGAGAAAATACGAAGCCTTTAAACGTTTTGTCGCTCTTATGCGCTGATTTGGAATAATATTGTATTCTAGCATGGCTAAAAGTTAGTACGGAGCATCTACAAACGCGTGCCACTTCTCCGTTGTATTAAAAACGTGAAGCAATTTTGAAAAGCGAAAGTACGCTTAAAAAAAGCCAAGAGGCCGGGTCGCTGTCGCTGAGGGAAGGGTTCTTAAATCTTGTCTTGTGTCTTGGAAGTTAGCGTAGTGGAACATCATCACAACAACTAAATAAAAAAAGTTGGTTCCAAGACACACAAAAAAGCAGAGAAGTAGAGCTTGAACTTGGACTGGGTTAGAATATAAATATACGGTGTTTAAGCATACGAGGATCGAGTCTATTTTTTCCCTGAGAACAAAAAAGAAGGAAAGAAAGAGGCAGAATTGCTTCTTTTCAACTTTTGCTCTGTCTCTCCACATCAATTTAATGTCTGGATCTCCAGCGCTTTGCTTCCACTTGCAGAGAAGTGCGAGTGGAGTGGTAAAGAAGCCCAGGTTCATCCAATGACATCACATCCGGTCATTTTCTTAAAACCTACCTACGGCAATTGTTGTGAGAGTTTCACTGCACTCTGCTTCTCCTCATCTTTAGCCAAGCATGAATTGAAGACATACCCACTTTAATGTCTCTCGCCTCATCTTCCCCTCCAACTTGAACTGATGGTTCAGTTTCAAAGATGCAAGAAGCATGATTAGGCTTTAAGCCTACTTGATAATACATATTTCTATGTTATTGCACGACTTTCGCAATTAAATATTCCCAGTTTCAGAATCTGCTTCCTGATGGACCTCAAGATAAATATCTTATTTCGCTTAAAGAGCTAAACATCTTTAATGGGCCAGGCATAGAGCTATGCTATGGCTACGGTATTGCAGATTACATCTGAATTTGACAACCTCGGTTTTGGGATTTTCCAGCAGGAGTGGTTTATATACCCATGTACTTACATTTAGTAATGCATGCATATGCACTTAGTAAATACTTGTAAAAAGATGCTACAATAATTATCCGCATCCGCAATTTCAAAACAGATGGAGAATACAGATGTAAGGTGTATACATATAATACACAGTCAATTGCCTTAAAAGTGTGAATGAATAAGATTCAAAAGCATGATACTAAAAGTTCAATCGCATTTTACTATTTTAGATTTGCACAGAAATACTTTATGATTCGTGCCTTCAGGCCTATGCAAAGTGAGCGTAGAAAACTGGCCGTGTGCTCCTCACAGCGAATTGACGAGCCATTAAACTTAGAACAGAATTTTTAACCCATTCTTGACAGAGTTTTCTAATTTGCTATGCATCAGGGAACTTTAAGTGATAGCAAATGCAATCCTAGGTTAAAGTTGACGAGCTAACCACGTTGCGAGCGACTCTGCTGGTTGAAAGTCAGTGGAACATTGAAATTGATGGTGGAGCGGGTTAAAGTTTCCTGTCGTCGTCCTTCTGTTGACAGAATGACATACCTGGAATGACATGACAGTTTTGAACTCAAATATTTTTTACTCTTATTTTCACTATTATGTCTTAGGCCTAGCCCAGATGGGTTGAATTGGATTCGTTTCGTGTTGATTTGGTTCATTTCATTCTCAACCCCATTCCCATTTTAGAATCCTACAATTGAATGTCTCTGGAAATTGAAGATAATGAGCATGCTTCGCTGTACGCTGATTTATGTTTTAGAAATTGAGAAGGTATAACTAATGCATATAGAGTAAGCTCCCATCTTTGCAAAAGAATTAAACTGAGACGGAGAAAACAAAAGCGAAAAGCAGACTGAGACAAGGGATTAGAGCTTTCTACCAATCTCCATATTAATACGAGTCTAATACCGTCTGGGTTTAAAATTAGATGAAGATCAGCATAAAATATGGACTCATCCGTCCTCTTCCCTGTCTGTGTGCACTAAGGGTTAAATGCTTTATTTATTTATGGAGCTATATATAAGTACCCGAATGGACAAAGCGTATATGGAACAATGGGGCTCCGACTGACGGAACTTATGAATTCGAGAATTGTAAAGTCCTAGACAAAAGGAGCTTGGGACTACTGGCGTAGTAAAAGCAGAAAAACTCGTATAGAGTAAATTTAGGCACGTGGGTTCTTCATTATGATGTGTAAGTTACGACTTTTATTATTATTGGGAGATGGAATATGGAATCTACTACCTTTATCTCACCTCTTCCCTTTCAATTATTCAGCCTATGTTCCTGCTACTTCCAATATATATTTATTATTCTGTATACTTTTGATCTAACCTCCAAAATCGAGCTAAGGAATCTTATTTTACATGAAATAGTTAGCTCACGCTAATCTTGACAAGATTTTATGTTTTCCGTTCCTTTATTTTTGGCACTAGAGCTTTAGTTTTACCTAAACATATTTAGTTCGGATTGGACGCCAACATGTGTTGGGAAAAGCGTTACCTACCTGAATAGATACCTTTGCTTGTATTGTAAGGCGCTACCCTTCGTATGCAATTTAAATTAGTACCCATTGTGCATTCCGCTTTTTTATGTAGACAGCGCGCTCCATTGTACTTACTTATTTGTATAACTAAGGGATTTCGAATTTATCTTTTGCGTATTAGCTGCTCATCTTCATATTCCAGGCTACTTGTTTTGGACTTTTTTAAATCTTCTAAACATTTTAGCTTTTGAATCTACGTTTACATGGTGCTTTTGAACAGCAAATAGCAGTTTCGGTGTCAGTTTCTCCACAAACAACTATTCTGGGTTAACTGTGGCCTTTCCGTGTCATTAACGGTTCAAAGTAAATGTAATGTCGGAAACATTTAAAAACAAGGTTCGTTTATTTAAAAAAAATTGGAAAACCTAACCTAACTATAACCTTAACTGGCCAAATCAACAACCTAACCTTATTTTAAAGTGTTATAACGTGCTTTCTCTTCCTGGCTGGTGTCATTTCAGTTACTCTTATTATTGCCAGTGCAACAGTTCGAAAGTACATAGGTATACCAAGTTTATTTTTTCCGTGTTTGTATTAGTATACGTATGTGACCGGTTTTGAAGTTGGGTAAACAAAGTTAAGCATTAAAGATAGCGACTGTCGTCGTCTGTTCCAGGAATGAATTACAGCACTTAAACATATTTCTGACCAAGATCTAGCAAAGTAACGGGCTTAGTAATTCTTGAGTGTATGAAAATATGTATTAAATTGGAGCAATTAATCCAGAATACTATCCTAGGCTCGGTGCTTTGAAATATTTCGTGATTTGCTAGCTAAGAGTACGAGCGTTAGTTAGTTAGTCCGTAGGCCGAGGGAGGATATTTTAGAATTAGGGGAGCCCCAAATCCGTAATATAAATACAGACCACGTAATTTTACTTTTATCCTCATTCCCTTTTCATCCTAATGTTGTACTATTCAATTTTCACAATTTAAATGTAAGAAGGGCCTCAGACAACACGTCGAGTCCTCTGCGGATAATGCCTCTGAGCCTCAAGAATAGAACTTTTATTTTTCACTGAGATGGAATTATTCCTCGAATCCGAATACGATCATCTCTCTCCCTTTCTCCTTCCCATTCTTCAAAACTATTTTTTTAGGCCTGAGCGGGCATCAGAGGCCAGGCCAGGTATGGCATACATAATGCATAATATAAATGCAGACATACATGACATACCGACAGCCCTACCCCTACCTGAATTGAATTGAGATTCTTTTTTCCTCACTCGTCCTCAACCATTATATTTATTCTATTTTAGTGGATAATGCAGGAATAAGTTTAGTACATGCCAAGCGTTTTAATATCAATAGAGCCTGTCTTTCCCGTACTTGTTAGGCCAGAGTCCCAGTCAGGCTCAATCCCTATGTGCAATAGTACCAATTGGGGTTGCTCGAATTGCATTTTGCATTTTGATTCTTATGTATTCCTATTACGCAATCGGTTCCAGTGGCCCACCCTTTGACTCAATTTCAATGGCAGTCAAACATTTGGCAATTCAACGACAGTTCAGGTCTGCAATCACCGATTTTGCAATCCAAACCGTCATCGCACGGCCGCCTCTTAACGTGTTATGTTGAAAACTGAATGGCTTCTTATCTGCTCATCCATGAAGTAGCTTGTCTAATTAGACTCGAAGTCATAGAAACCTTACTCCACTATTGCCAATTAATCGTTGGCACGGGTCTAGGATACAGGTAGCACGTCATAGCGGCCAAAACAATAGCGGCCAAGTCAATAGAGGCCAATCAATGCAATAATAATGTGTACCTATGTACATGTACATGTCCACTGTGAGTATGCATTTTCATTGATCAAGGTGGCCGCTCTTGTGTGCTGGCCGCTATGACATGGACACCGAATCAGCGTATCCTAGGATGAGATCATGGTTTGATTAGCCGAATTTCATAGATTTACATATTACATAGTGCACTGAATAATTCTATAATTGTTATAGGTTAGAGAGAAGTGTAAGTTCAATATCCAGCAATTCTTCGATTGTTCTGGGCTCTTGAAACCTAATCGAAAATGAACACGACCTACTACGTTAGGATTCCTGTGTGCAGTAGACGCCCGACCAACACGTCGAGTTCAGCTCTGTATGGATTATATATAAATAGTTTCCTTGGAATGGAAGGTGTGAATAGGCCTGAAATGGTAATTCCTGCCTCGGATCTTTTTGAATATGACAATTCTCCAATATTATTATTGACACACTTTCGTCACGCATTCAACTCAGTCCCGTACTCTCGCAGAGCGGAATAGGAATGGTTCTTTTCGTGTATTTGAATTGAAGAATCGATGGATAACGATGTAGATGATGATCATGATGACGGGGAAGGACCCTTGAGTTACGTAGGCCCGTTTCCCCATTGCCTTAACACTGCATTCGCTCCAGTCAGAGAAATTCTCTTCCCTCGCCCTACCATTGTTCTGAACTGTATAGGAAGTTCCCTGCGGAACGCGTCTGAGTATCCAGAAATTCACTGGCTTGTTCGGCTGCTGCATTGGTATCTTGTGTGTGTGTGTCTATATATGGACTGCCGCCCTACAGGACAATAATAGGGAGGTCCTTTATTGGCACTGGGAACCAAAAGTACCTATACTTTCATAGAATTCATTTATACTCCCAAAAAAATGGTAACAAAGGAAGCCTGCCGACCCCAACGTACGGTCACGCGAACGGTCGCACGACAAACCAGAAATAAAGGAGCTCCTACTACATTGCGTAGCGCTACTACTGGATGACAATGTACTATCTGCAGGCTATGTACATGGTACGTAAAAATGCCAACGTAATCCAATCTCAATTCTCAATGTCGTGCGTCACCTTTGGATCAGGTTTTTAGATTTTAGATCTAATATCCAGCTCAACACAACACCTCCAGCTTCTCCTCATCAATGTGGATTTGGGCCCTGGCTTGAATTACATTTTAAAGCACAATAATACGCACTCTATCTGTATATTATATCTATTCATTCATAATGTAATTTGAGATTTTAGGAGCAAAATAAGGCAAAAATAGATTTTTAAACTTCATTCCAATGGGAATAGGTTTGTTAGTCGGGTCGAACACAAATTGTTAGCTAAGCAAATAAACCAAAAACATATGCAAATATTAATCACACAAACTAAATACGTACTCGAATGAAGGAGTACATAGTTTTTCAGCCATTTCAAGAAATTGCATGAAAGGAATTCGGCACTAGCTGTGTTCAGTGAATAGCAACTTCAAGCAACGAAAATTACATGTAAACAATTGTAATTTGTAATACATATAGAGATTAAGCAATAACTGATTTTTGAAGTACTGTTATTTTAAAGGAGGAAAACTTGAGCAGAATAACCCACTTACTTTACCATGTGGTTAATTCAGTGGATTCATATCGGCATTGGTAGCTCTGCTGTGAGCACTCAGTTTTGCATTTACATTCACACAGTTTTCACAGTTGAGCGTTTTTGCATTTAAAGATTTTCCACATTCTCCATGAAGTATGTAGTACTTGCACACTGAGTAATTATGGAGTGCTTAGTTCTTCAGAGTGTGCCTAGTGCAAAATCGGGTGAATTGAACAGAAATGGAGAGTGAAATGATTGAGCCTGGCCGGGCTTTCATTGGAATTGATTATAATAAAAGATATATTAGGACATGGATGGCTAAACAGGTTTGCATTTTACTTTGTATTTACTAGGCATAGCCGGAGTGTACACTCGACGAGACACATCGCACCGCTGCGATTACAACAATGGTGCGGGGAATTACGTCTGAATAGAACCCCGACCTGCAACCAGACTCGAAACCAAACATCTGATTCCTTCTCTCTTTTTTTTTTGCTTTTTTGACAACAATCATTTGAGTTAGGGTACGGGTATTTTATTTCATTCCCTTCACCCGGGACTCGGCTTAAGCCACGTATGCAGAGAAATTCCGAACTCGTTGCCCTGTAACTCCAATCCAGTCATCAATTTATGAACCCTACCTTTCCCTTCTAATAAATTCAACCCGTGTAGGCAATCCAGCGCTCTAATGCCAGTGAAGGGATGGAGGAAAGACCATATGTTCGGAAACGTAAAAAAAAAAAAAATCGGAGCATATGGGCATTTGGCCTCCGTTCCCGTGCATTATGCCTTCATATCCTACTTCCTATTGTAGTAAGTTAAAAATGCGGGAAAAGTAACCTCCGGTCCGCGGTCCAAAAGCCATGACATACGGCTAATAAAACCAGCCTCATCATTCTCATTACGGAAACCTATTCGGAAGCAGTGCGTGAGGTGTTGTGGTGAGGTTTTTACGGGAATTTCAGGAAAATATTGAATATTGCGCATTATCAACTCCATAAAGTTCACCAGGATGTCTTCCAAATTGCTCTCGTCACCTCAGACGTCTAATATTCTTCAACCTCGGCGTCTGAATGCCAATGCTGTGCCAGCAGGTGGGCCGATTGGAGGAAGTGCAAGTGCTGGAACCGAGAATCACTATGGCCTGACAACAGTCTACTCGGTCAAGGAAGTCCCGGCTTCTGTATCTCCGACGAAGGCCAGCGCTGGAACCCAAATTAATCATGATCTGGGACTCTTTTCAATGTCCGGCTCTCGAGTAACAGGACCTGAGGCCAAGAGAGTCTTTGGGAACACGGGGTCGGGCAAGAAAGGGGTCGTCACGATGGCCAAACGGAATGCTCGGGAGAGAAACCGTGTCAAGCAGGTTAATGAAATTATTTTGCACTATTTCTGCATATAATAGGTCGAATTCGGTAAAGATCCTAATTGGCAGTATAGGTCTAATGCTTGGGAGCTACAAATTGCCTTGAATTGCAGCATATAAGAAAATATATTCGTGGTAATCTCTTATCTGCTACGCTATTGTATTGAAATTACCAATTTCTGGTGAATTGATTATTTGGAAATTGGTGGTACTGCCATCAAAAATGAATATTTTTAAAAATTGACGGTTACTATGCGCCCATGGAGCTACTTGGTTGAATTGTGCAATGCAAGCAGCAATTATTTTACATAAACTCCAGCAGTTGAACCGTTTTGATCGGTCTGGCTCCAGAAGTCTCCTTAAACCAGTGTTGGTCCTTCCCCATTGGGGGTGGGGAAAACGGGATGCGAAAATCGGGGAAACTGGGGTATTGGTCAGCTGGGGAAAATGGGGAAATCGGGGAAATCGGGGGAATGAAAATTTCATAGAAATGGGGCCACGTAAGACGTTTGGGATGCGGGAGTGTGCAATGTCAATGTGTAACACTTAGTATTTCATTTCATAGAGCTTACTAG
>JAQFXY010000140.1:0-53773 GCA_034693865.1 Ceratophysella sigillata
GTTGATGAACTCCATTGTAAAACTGATACTCGCATTTGGACGAAGAATCATTCAGTTTTATTATGTCAAAGTCCGAATTTCTCAGAGATTCTCTGGAGATTCCGCTTTCATCTGAATTCAATCAAATCAAGGTCATTCAATTATGCAGTTCTCCAGTTTTCAAAACAAATTATTAATGTATTGTTCAGAATCAGAATTAATCGGTTCGGTAATTTATTATCAACTCACCGTTTTTGTTAGATTCAAGATCAGTTGACTTGTGTTGTTGTGGAATATCGGGAATAGTCGATAATCTGCATCTTGAATTGTTGCCATCTCCAGAAATAGCGGAAATGCTGTTTCCACGCTGAAATTCTATTCGATCTGGAACTTTGGAAATGTCAGCATTGAAAGATGAGCAGAATGGCTGTAGAATAGTTTTGTGTGCTGATTTCTTTTCTTTCCCAGATTGATCTTCATTGGGTGCATTTGTATTGTCTGATGTATCGTGTATTTCCGGATCTTCATTTTCTTTATCTTAATAAGATAAGGGAGGAAAATACATTTGCAAAAGCTGGACAATCCGAATCACGAGCAAGTAAATTGATTTTCGCTCAAGCATTTTAACTTCAGCTTCGATAATTAATAACTGAAAGTTTTCATAAATAAGTTGAATTACCTTTTACGCGAATAGCCGACCCTGAGCAAGTATCGCATTTAACTCGATGCTCTTCAAGCGATTTGCAGATCTTCACAGAATTGGCCGAAGTTGACTGCGTTGGAACTGAATTCTCGTTGCTAATTTCTTCGAAAACTGTGCGTATGACGTGATTTGCTGTATTCCCACTTTCTTCCCGAATTTCTGAAATCTCTTCCATAACACGTTGCATTTTGGCCTTTCGAGGAACGCCGCCATCTTTAAGTGTGGAGCTGAGCGGATGTTCTATTTTCTCATGCCCTGTCCTTGAAATGGAATGTGTTGGTGATTCAGAAACTGGTTTGATTTTCTTTGGCAGCAAGATTTTAGGCTTTTTTCTATTCTTGTTCATTTTTTAAATTGCCCTTACGTTAAAATTATTTTGGTTTGTTATTCTAAAATAGAGCAGAAGCAAGGTTCAGCTGATGCAGTAAATATGAAATAGGAAACACTTTGGATTCTGGATCAATTGGCTGACTGGAAACTGGAAATGTTTGTCTGGGTTAGGAGTTGGTGATCAAAGCAGCTACGTGAAAGTACTTATGGACAAGGCTTGTCCTTGGGCTATGAATTATACCTGCAGCGATAGCTGCTCACTTGATTTATTTAAATAACTGCTGAAGCTTAAGCAAAGCACTACTCCAGTTGCCATCCTTCGAGTTCAAGTTAATTTTAGATGATAAAACTTACCTTCATCACTATAGCATGCAAATCTAGTTCTAGTCCTCGTAGACTTGGCAGGTATTCCAGGTAATGTTCGGGTCAACAAACTATGTATAAACCACCGATATGGTCATATCACGTAAACCCAGGCCAAATCTTAAACTATGGAATGGAATATGCTCATACAACATACGTACCAACACGAATAGACTCAGGTTACACTACACTTATGCTTACCTTAAATCGAAACTGTTTAAAATCACCTCAACCATAATGTTAACGCGTAAGAAAGTGCCTGAATTTCAACTACTGAACTCGTTCAAGACAACAGCATTGCTCTTTAGTAGCCCAGAATTATGAAGCAGAATTCGAAATAAAGAAAGAATTTAAGTCGTCATCGTAAGTCGAAATTAGTGGCTTGTATTTGTGTATTTTCCATATTTGTATTGTACATTTGAATTTGACCTTACAGCGGATCATTAATTACTTGGGGAAAATTTAAAAGTACTTGAAGGAGCTGTGGGACGATCACTTGTCAATACTTAATTATCAGTTCACCTATAATAGATCATAGTTCAATTAAAAAGTTCAAGGATTCCTTCAATTTTTTACTTACTATACTAATTGCTGGCTTATCATTTATCATTGATGATGCACGCTTTGCTTTTGTAGTAGAAATAATTATTCTAAATAATTATAAGGAAGGAAGGAAATAAAAATACGAATATACTTAAGTAAAAATAAATTAAAATTAAAAATGTAGACATAAAACTTGTAAGTCTATCTCCAGATCAGAATGCTTTTTTCGTTAAAAAAGCATAATACACATCAAATTGAATTTAAAAATATATAAATGGATATATGAATGGATGGAAGTATATGATTTATGTACACGAGTACACAAGTGAATCAGTTAACAATCATCAGAACAAACAACTGTGGGAACCATAAATATAGCTTCCAAACAAAAACTACAATTCAAAGAACAAACTTGACAATACAAAAAGGTAATTATAATTCTCAAAACACAAATCAACACAATAAACTAAAATATGTAGCGGCACTTTAAGGCCACAATGAGCCACTTGGGAGTAGCCGATTTCAATTAAACAATTGACGAGCATTTCAGTAATATTAGATTGAGCAATTAATTTGGATATTTAAAGTTCTTAGTTCGGAAACTTCAGGAAGAATCCGAATCTGAATCTGAATCCAAATTCTCCTTATGCACTCTCGTCTCGTGTTTTCGTAACTTGGCTTTACGTGTGAATCTCTTATCACACAAAGAACAAGCAAATCTGTCGTTCTCATGAATACGCCTGTGTTGAGTCAAGCTACCTGCAATTGCAATTGAAATGAGAATATTGAGATATCCAATTATTTACCAAAATATGAATCACTCAAAAGGGCCTCCACCAATCAGAATAAGAACGTCCAACAGTCTACATAGAACTTTGATTGTCTTAAAACCACGCATGGCTATATTCCGGTTTAAGCACAAATGAAAGAATACTTTGAACTTAACAATAACGACCGCTTTCTTATCTGGAACACCATCATCTTTCTCTCGGTGATCAGAAGCTTGAAAATTACTTGTGTAGAACTTACTTTTGTGAGCGAAGGATTTCGGGCATTCAGAGCAATTGAATGGTTTAACTCCATTATGAATCCTTAGATGAACGGTCAAATTACCTGAAATTGAAAGGAGCGGATTTGAGTATCCAATCATTAATCAGTGTATAAATTACTCTCACTAGCCGACCTTCAATACTAATTTAACTGTATCAGTAGAGTTTTATTTTGATAGAATTCAAGTGAAGTAAAGTGGTAAGTTGTAGTTAGCAATAAGAATTAATGAATAGTGGTTCATAAATAACGATTTATTTGATTCTTTAAATAAATATTCCGGACTCGAGCAAAATCATGCATTTTTGTACATGATGAATGATGAAGCTGGAAAAACAAAACGAAGCCTTAACTTACCTTTAAGTTTGAAGGATTTGGGACATTCTGAACAAATGAAGGGCTTCGTCACATCATGAATGCTCAGATGCCGATTCAAATCACCTTGGAGGAATAATTATTGTTTGCATAGAATCAGTACAAAAACTAAACGGAAGCGACTGAATGGAAGATACTCGAATTGGATAACAAATAAATCCAATATCTTACCTTTTCGCCCAAATGCGACTCCACATGTGGAACAAGTGAAGTCTTTCTTTCCCTCATGAACAGTTCTTATGTGAACTTTTAAATCCTCTAAGTTGGAAATATTGAATTATTGGTAAATGATTGATATCATCTGATTTAGAAATAGTTAATACACTCTGTCAAGATCTACAAATGTCGAGGTAGAGCGGTTGAATAAGCGAACCATGAAAGCAAAGTTGAAGCTATTCGTGTCAATGTTCAGAAGTTACAACTAAACTTACGTTTTCGTCCAAATGTTGCTCTACACGTGGAACAAGTGAAGTATTTCTTTCCTTCATGGACGGTTCTTATGTGAACTTTTAATGTACCTGAGTTGCGAATATTGGATAAAATTCAATTATTGGTAAATAAATTATTAATGTCATGCGAATTAGAAATAAGTAATGACCTTCTTCGAAACAATCTAGAAATATGGAGCGATTGAAAGAATAAACCGTGAAAATAAGTTGAAAATCCATCAAGGCAAGTTCAGAAGCGTTAAAGAAAATCAAGTTAATGAAGTTAATGTTGTACTGCGATCGGCATTCATAGTTTATAATTGATAAGTGAAACTAATAAGCTAGCTCAGTTAAAGTAAATACAGTTAAGTGTGTTCTTTGTACGAGGAATCCAAAATAAATCGTATCAGCTTACATGGACAGATATATGGGACTAGACATATGGGAAACGTTTGGCGCAACAGGCACAATTGAATTATTGAAGAGAATAGACTTACTTGATTCTGTGGAGCTTTTTTTGCACATTTCACAACGGCAACGTTTTAAGCCTTGATGTCGACGAAGATGCCGATTCAAGTTCGCTTAGAAGACAAAAAAATAGATTAATGTTTTGCAGTTAAATAAATTACAATTTAAGCTTAAAATTTAAACGCAACTCACCAGCTTTTCCATCAGCAGCCTGACAAACATTACAGCTCAGTTTGTGAACTTTCAGCCATGCACATTCTTCATCTGCTGCTTCACTTTCACTGCTTTCTCTTGCTCCTCCGTTGTTGCTGCAACTCAACTCTGAATCCGATTCAACTTCTGAAAGTTTGAGTGTGGATTCTTCGTCTTCCGATTCTTCCTCAGTTGGATCGATCTGCTTCCGAATTGGATTTCGAAGATTGTAGCGTTGAGAAGGAACTTCAGTCAGCGTTTCGTCCAAATTGAACGTCAAATGACTTGGAGGAACGCCGCCATCTTGAAGTGTGGAGTTGAGCGGAAGTTCCATTTCCTCATGCCCGGTCCTTGAAATGGAAGTTGTTGGTGATTCAGAAACTGGTTTGATTTTCTTTGGCAGCAAGATTTTGATTTTAGGCTTTTTTCTATTCTTGTTCATTTTTTTAAATTGCCCTTACGTTAAAATTATTTAGATTTTTATTATAAAATACAGCAGAAGCAAGGTTCAGCTGATGCAGTAAATATGAAATAGGAAACACTCTGGATCAATTGGTTGACTGAAAACTAGAAATTTTGTGTCTGGATTTGGAGTTGGTGACCGAAGCAGTGACGTGGAACTAAAAGATATTCGTCCTTGGGCTATGAATTGTACCTGCAGCAATATCTATGCTCCCTTGATTTATTTGAATAACTGCTGAAGCCTAAGCAAAGCACTACTCCAGTTCCAGTTGCCATCCTTCGAGTTCAAGGTGATTTTAGATGATAAATTCCTACCTTTAGCACTAGGTATAGCATGCAAATCTAGTTTTTAGTCCTCGTAGACTTGGCCGGTATTAATTTCCAGGTTATCATCGGGTCACCAAACTATAAACCACCGATATGGTCATATATCATGTTTTTACCCAGGCCTTAAAATATGGAATGGAATGCTCATACAACATACGTACCAACACGAATAGACTCAGGTATACACCTTATGATTATGAATTAACTAAACTCATGCTTACCTTAAATCGAAACTTTTTAAAATCACCTAAACTCGAGAACTCATTCAAGACCTTGTATTTTTGTATTTTCCATATTTGTAAATTTGAATTTGACCTTACAGCGGATAATTAATTACTTGGGGAAACATTAAAAGTACTTGAAGGAGCTTGTCAAGACTTAATCAAGACTTAATTATCAGTTTAACTGTAAAAATGCATAGTTCAATTAAAAAGTTCAGGGATTCCTTCAATTTTCTACTTAACATACCAATTGCTGGCTTATCATCAATGATGCACGTTTTGCTTATGTTAGGTAATAGCAAGAATGATTCAAAATAATAAAAAATAATCAAATAAATAAATATAGAAATATAAATTAATTAAAATTAAAATGAAGAAATGAAAACTTGTAATAAGTCGATCTCTAGATCAGAATGTTTTTTTAGTTAAACAGAAGTATAATACACATCAGATTGAATTTAAAAATATAAAAATGGATAGATTATATTTATTAAACTCCATAAAATGGGTAATTAGCCGAAGAAGAGAATTTAAACTGCACAAACTTATTCAATGTTTAGCATTACAGACTTGGATAATGGAAGTGTACAAGTAAATAATAGTTAGTTCACAGTACGATGGAATCACCAAAGTGAACTCGAGCATAGATGAATGGATTGAAGTCTATGATTTATGTTCACGAGTACACGAGTAAATCAGTTAACAATCATCATAACAAACAACTGTGGGGACCACAAATATTGCTTGAAACTATGTACCATTCAAAGGACAAGCTTGACAATACAACAACGTAGTTATAATTCTCAAAATACAAATCAACACAATAAACTAACATGCAGCAGCACTTGAATGGGCACAATACAATGAGTAGCTTGGGATTAGCCGATTTCAATTAAATACTGGACGAGCATTACAGTGAGGGAGGTACCAAAACTCCTAGAAACGTGCAAACTTCATATTTGTTTTGCCATTTTTTATTGATTTTGGGCATGATTCGCTTTGCTAGCACTGTGTCAATTTTTTTCGGATCCTATGGTTATGCTGGTGACTCCAGGTATCACTCTGACTCTTTGTCAAAACAAGTTTTGCATTTTTTTTTTGTTGATTTCCAGAAGTCGCCTAAAACATTTACCTCGTAATTCGTGTCGGCAGTTTCACAAGCGTAAGAGCGGGTTAAACTACACTCTTATGCAGGGCACACCTTTTCGAAACCTAATCTTCAGCCCAAGATGAGGCACACAGTGGTATTTCAAATTGCCATCTTCATAGCATGCTTTTTTGCGTCAGCGACTGAGAAAATTTTGAGCTTCTTGAACGTGGTGCAGCGCAGGTTGATTATCCATCCTACCTGAACTATCCAGAATTCGGATTGCTATACTGCGTCAGCTCTTGAAGACAACAACGGTTTTCTGTACACGTTCACACCCCATGTCATTTCAGAAATATTTGAAAGGGATGACTGTCCTTCCAGCGTCGAAAACAAGTCACAATCAGCTCTGTCCTCAACGTTGCGCAAATCCATTCTTCTACCGGATTCCGCTCTCCTAAAAGTAAAATCGGGCCATTAATCAATTTGTGGTGTTTGAGTCTTTCGATCATTCCTTCCTGCTGTTTTTTATACTGCGTCTGATTGGCTGCTTTGAAATTTGGGTCTCGGTTTTGTTCTTCACAATTTGAATTAGAGAAAATTGGTCTCTGATGGTTAATTTTTTTTTACATTCAATAATTAATTTTGAGAAAAGATAGAAGACAATTTCATGGTTTTATTCGCCCACAAGCCACAATAACTTTATATTACAAATGGTTACACCGACATATTGTAATAATAGAACTCGGTACACTCAAGGAAAATTAGCTACTTTGATCGTATAAACACGAATAACGGTTTTAGAATTTTTGTAACCCGCTCGATCAAGGTATGAGTGGAATTCACTGAGTATCTACGTGTAGTACGTGCATCGTGGCTACGTGGATTGGAATAACTGCTTAAACCTTAGAAATAACCTAAAAAATGACTTTAGATGCAATAATAAATAATATGTATGCATTTTCATTGGTTTAGAATGTCTATTGTTCCAAGATTATTCTTTGAACAGGAGCTTCAGCTTCAGGCTTGAAATGAGTTGTGTTTGTGTGTGTTCACACTTCACACTGTGAGTTAATGCATGAAATGCAGAAATATAAACACGCCCATCTAGTGGAATTCGGCCTTACTACATAGAAGTGGCGTGCGTGCCGTGCATAGTGCATGGGAGCGTTTACAGCTTTGCCTTGGCAAGAAGGACGACGCGACAGTTTCTCAGCGTCCCTCACAGCGTCTCAGCCCAGCCCACCAGCCAGCCACCACCACCGCACCAAGCAAGCAGCCAGATCGTATCAATCGAGACCTGAAGAAAGTGCTTCTTGGCTTCTTGACCTTGAGCATCAAACCACAGCGCCCATTTGACGACTGACAACATTCAACATTAGGATTATTTGAGATCAACCAAAATAAATTTAGTTCACATAGTTCGTAAAGCTACTTATAGATTCAGTCGAACGATGAAGGGCGACGTTCCGTTTGCGTGGTCAATTATTGAGAAAACACGTCCACGACCTCAACCTCCTCCGGCCGAGCCTGAGCCAGTCGTACAAATGCCAGTAGATGCATGACTGAGGTAAGGCTTTAAGGTCAAACTTTGAATGTAAAATGCTTCCTGTCTGTCCATTGCTACTCTTGCGTATTCTAATTCAGAATCTTCCAAATCATCGTCCTTCGGTGTTCATCCATCGGTTGTGTTGAATAACGCTGGAATTAGCAGAAGACTGCCTGTCTGTCACCCGTAATGGCCTGGGTAACCACTGGGGTTATGCACGTTCATCAACGTACTGGTTCATAGCTTCCATGTCATATGCGCTACAGCAATATGCGCCACATCAATATTCACCACACCAAATATGCGCCACACTACACACAATATGCACCACACGTCAAATAGGCCACATACAGTATGCGCCAAATTATTCGTAAATTATAACGCGTATGCTGTGTATACTGCATTCATAGAATACTGTGTGGTTTATACAATCGATAGATCTACCTGCCTTGGGATGTAGCTTGTCCAATTTCAAGTCAGTTATAGATGGATTAGTAACAAGTAAGTAAATATTTACAAGGTATATTGCTCATCGGCTGTTTAGATACTACCAAGATTAAGTAATGTACATTAATGCGCATATCTACATTTCTGTGGATTACACAAAACTCATGCATCGCATAAAATACCTATAAATATGACAGTTCCACACACATCACATCGCGCATTACATGTAAAAACCTCGAACCTCTATTTCTTGAATCCGACGCCTCAACTGCATTCCGTTTTATGGGCTAAGAAAGGCCTCACATTCCAGAAAAGGGTTTTGAAGTTTTACATTCAATGGCTCAACAAGTACAACCTATCATTGATTTAAATCATTATTTTTTTATTTTCAACTGGAAAACTACTGTTCATAGTAGTATAAAAAAAACCTTCCTTATAAACAAATAAAACAAATAAAAAATCGATTTGAATAAAAAAAATTCAAATTTTTTGACTTTTTAAAAAAAATCCCGATTTTTTTTCAATCCTGATATCTACGTACATCGTACATTCATGTAATATTCTACTACTCATCTTCAGTCACGTAATTAGATCTCTACATAATGTATTTATTACAGTCATGTGTCATATGATATTATTTTTGAAAATTACGTTGTTGAATGCAGGTGAGCTGAAATGAGCTTGTAAACTGTCGATGCAGCGAGATGGAGTGAAGAATGGAACGCTTTATTATGTAAAACAAGTTAAAATACGTATTACTACGTATCAGCTATTAAAAAATTCACGGTAAGGCTTCTTAAGTTTTCTAATTCTGCAGTAATGCTTAAGATTAGTAACAATGTATTTTTTCCTAGCAGTTATGACATAATTCAAAGAATCTCGATCGTACGTATTAATTTTTTACATTTGTAAACAGTTGCCAACATTTTAAACCAAGATGTTACTGTAGCGTAGCCTATGTATTTGTGTTTGTATGGTTGATGATTGAACGATTGTTACTAGTAATAGCGCAGAATCTATTTTTTAGTGTTCTTCACACCACCAGCTCGAATTCTATTTCATCAAAAAGGCCAGGGGAGATATTTGTGTTAGCCACGAAGTGTTGTAAGTACGTCCTGCGTGACATGACCTAAATCCAAACATCATAGAACATAACTGTTCACTTGTATTTCCTTTCATAATTTTTGCTGTAGATTTTCCAATGTTCACTAATTTTCCCGATCAGTGTGATCGATTTAAACTAAAGCACTTATGCACATATAAATATCAGCTTAGGTGTGCTGAACCATTTATTAAATGATTCAGCGACGTAAGTTTCTTTTAAATGTTTGATTTGTTTTGCTTGTGTAGTAAGTACATAAGTTTATATTTTTAAAAATATGATTGACGTAAGTATAAAAAGCCCCGTTGGTATGTTTCTAATTATGCTAGGCGTCAGGCTATAGCTCGAAGGGCTTTAAGATTCTTGCTTGTTTTTTCAATTAGGATTCTATATTGTTATTGTTATTTGGAAATTCTACGTAGATTTTATTATGTTTCTTGTACAATTGTTTATGTTACGATCAATAGCTAATAAGCATTTTATGTTTGCAATATTCTTAACTCCTTGCGAAGTGTGTACTTACCACATTCAGAATTAAGATGAATCTGTATAATATTCAATACAGTATTAGCATTGTATATTATTGCAATTAATACTACTTACCTATAATGTCTTATGTCAGTAGTGCATTTACAATACTGTATTAGTGGGCCAAATCCACCGACTTCATTACTTCACTCTGTGTGAACTGTTTTATTCTTCAATTGTTATATTTTAAATAATGGACCAAAGGGTAAAATGACTTCGAGAATAATAAAATAATTATAGAAATAAATTCTAAGTGTGTATAAGTCTATGGCAAGTAATGTAGTATTTCACCAAATACGCCGTCGTTTTCAGTAGAAATTCATCGTTGTCGCTTAGTTCTTCGGAAATTCATTTGAATTCATGTATTAGCCGCCACATTGGCGGGAGTCCTGTAGCCAATGTGGCGGCTAATTCAGGAATTTGAATGCGCCACCATCATCGTCACCAGAGGCCCTGAAGAGATGAGGTTCGAGCCGGAGATCCGGATGTGAAAGCTCAACAGTGGGAGGAGTTGGATAAACCTGAACCTTGACTGCGCGCACGGTCTTCAGTCTTATCAAGAATTACAATTCTCAAGCGGCTTGCTGTATCATGTACCTGCAAGTCGTTGGAGAATTGTAGTTTTCGATAAAGGCATCGTCAACGACGACAGTTATTCCGGATGAAGCAAAGCATCAGACTGGGAAATAGACTTCGGATCTGACAAAGATAACGAAACAGGCCATATCTGACATCCGCACCTGCAAGGTTTTATGGTTTGATGACTAAAGTATTATGTATATACCAGTAGTGCTAGTAAGGTCAATGTCCTACAGCTCGGTGTAACGGCTTCATTTTATACTATGGAATCCATAGCATTCAAGTCTTGTATACATTGTTTTTTGCAGTGGCGGAAAGTTGAAAGCATGGAAATAATCGAAACCGTATTCAAGAAGGACGAAGTTCTCAGTCCAGTTCTGGTCCGGCACACTGGTAAATCTATTCTGCAACCTGGCAGATATCTGGATGGGATCGTTAACTTGAAGAACGCATTAGGTCAACCTACTAAAATATAATAAAACTATAATAAAGTGAGTTGAGATGTAATTCGAAAATAGTTGGAATCTGTTCTCTTGATGCATGAATACATATAATAGTTACTAATTGTGTGTTTAAAGGATGTTGCTGTAATGTTGAGAATATTAAGTAATACTCGTACTTAAGTAGGTATACTTAGTGAAAGAGAAAATTGTCAAAGTTCCTAAAAACACACAAAAAAACACAAAGACAAAAAACGAAATGTATGGATGGGTTGGTGTGACTGTTACAATTTTATGACTTTTAGATTCAGCACATTTGTTTTACTCTTGTTAATCTGTTTACCACCATAGTATTCGCTGGCGAGCAGTTCAATCGCCGTGCAGCGCAAGGAAGAGAAAATGGCCCATGTTTCTATCGAGTCGAGATGCTGTGAATGCTGCTGATTTTTCCTCGAGTTCTGTTACAAATTCGATTGTCTCGTAGTTTTAATAAACGTTTTGCAAACTGAAAAGTTACAATTTAGTAAAAACGGCTAGCTAATTTGAATCAAATCACAACAGCGCAACGCGCACCTCGAAGTTATACAGGCTTTTTTCTATTTTTCTCTCGCGCCCCTTCTTTACATGCACTCTCTGTCTCCATGCATTTTGTAATTTCTTAAGCTGTGCAGCCGTTTCTCTCAAGCGATTACCAAATGTTATTGTTCCATGAGATTACAATGAAATTAACTTCAATTGGGTGTATTAAATATCATGTCGGTGAATGACTTCTAGCTTCTAGCCGTATGTGAAATACCATGGAGGTAAACAGACATGTGGCACCCTGCATTGGTAGATGTCATCTATGGATATTTTGGTTACACTTTTAAATTGTGGCCGTTTTCTTGATATTTTGTTTACAACTAACCGTGGCTTAAGTGAGCATTGGTGGAATAGAATTTTTTGATTTTTGAAATCTAGTTTTCACATTATTTTACAAAATTAATTTGTATTCTTTTGTATACGTATACTGTAATGTGAGCCAACCTGAATATTTCACTGAGTTGAATAAAATGAAGTTACTACTTAGGAGTGCCATATTCTGAATTCTGATTTGCGTATGAAAGGATATTTTGAAGTTTGGTCAATTCAAAGGGTGAGTCTGATGAGTAAACTATAGAAATAAGAATGCCAGAGCTCCATTATTATAGTTTAGTATATTTTATCCATGTCCAAAAAAGTTGCACTTTTTTCATTGAATAGAATCCTTAACTTTTATGCACATCAAAACATTACAAATTCACAAATACTGTAATTGTATCACCTTTACATTGTAACAGAATAGTGTTTCCATTTTTTTTCTCTCATTTTTTGTCCTCTTTAGTTGTTTTGATTTTTTTACAATTTTTTGTCAAAGTTTCCGTGTCACAAAACAATTCACCACAACATGATTTTTCTTGATAAATTAGCAGGAGTGTTCCAATGTGTCAACTCGTATGGAGTTTACAAAAGAAAGGATTGGAGAGAACGTACGTAGTAGTTAGTACAAGGTGATGGGACGTTTGCTGTTTTCTGTCAAGTCAGGGAAAAGTTCTACAACGAAAGTAAAAAGGTTCTAAGCTAAAGCTACGTAATTCTAGGAATAATTATAAACTTGTTGACTCTTCCTACAAAAATAAGTATTGCAATGGGTGCGTGTAACTAGGCTTATTAAATCCTGACGGGGTTTGGGTCTGAAATCAGAATAGGTCAAAATATTGATAATACTTGATATCCCTGTAACTACCGTGTCACCGTTTCTCATACGTATAAATTAGTGTCTACCTTATGCACAGTGAAATGGAATGCGAGAACGGATATCTTAGCTTTTCCCAGGGCACAAGAAGGGTTACCAGGTTCAGCTTAAGATTTAAGTACGTGTATTGAGACATAAGAACCTGATGACCCCTGCCTGCCTTGCCCTCATCGACTCTAAACTTCGCTAACCATGATTACAATTATTATTAGTCGTCTGGGCCCTGCACGGGAGCTCATGTCAAAAAAGTGTATCTTGAGAATTGAAACACGAAATACCTACTTACGTATATTAGTACAAAATATGAAATGTCATTTTCCACTACAGGCAATTAATTAGAAGAGGTACTCGGGTTCAAATTGTTCATCAATGATTTTCCTATCTCTACCTACTATAGGTTAGTCATAGTCCGTCAAATTGAACCCAAACCGGAGTAACTTTGTAGTTGTTTAATACTGTTGGGACTGGCGGCGTAGTCATAACTATTGAAATTCGATAAGCCAAGTTAACGGGACGGGGAACAAGTTCAATTTTTTACCTTTGACCTCAAACTTTTAAATTCTGATCTTTTTCGCAGGGAACGTGTTCGTGAACACAATTAACTCTACTGCCAAATCCACATGTCCTTGCCGAAAAGATGTTCTTAGGAGCGTGAAGACACAACAGCTTATCTTCAAAACGAGAAACCTTACTGATAAAATTACGTGATTTGGAAATAGTAATTATAATTAAATAGAAACAAAAATGCTCAATTCGTATAAATATAAAGGCTTACTTGATGTGCTATACTTTAGTATCCTGGTCGGGTGAAACGGAAACAAAATATAATAGGTGTGTAATTATATTGGAAAGGTAGATAATTGTTTTAGGAGTTGTTACAAATAATAGGCCCTCAAAAAGTACACTAGACGTATATAACTAGATATTATGGTGACGGGGATATGCTGAGAAACACTGGTGAACACGATACAATAAATTAAAGTATCCTCTCTGAATAGCATTAGAGCATAGTCCAAGGTCTTCCTCCTTTGGTGGTTTATAAAAAAAGACATATGCTTTTCTTAAGACTTCAATTAGGATATTTTTGTATTTATATATATGTAAAAACAATATAATGATAACAAAACAAAATAAATCAAAAAAAATATATTAAGAATAAGGTAATAATACATGTAATTAGTTTAACCAGCCCGTGTTGTGTTTCAACATTAAGTAGATAGTGCGCGGCGGAGTTTGACACGCGAGTCTTACAGTAACTAATACATTTTGAATGCAGTACTCTCTCCATTGCAACTACGTGTCCCTTTAGCATAACATCACCTGATCTGATTGCAAAATGATATGAGAAATAATAGTGTGGGAAACCAAGAGAGAATCAAAGTTTCAGAGTGGAGACAAGTGGAAACTGTGCCGGGTGAATCACTTTGTGTTGGATTTGAGTCCGTTGGTTGTTGGAAGGGTGGTGTTCTGGTTGAGGTCTTTTTTTAAGAAATTCGGAACACAATAAATACAACTTTGGTCAAGAGGTGTGTGTCTGTTCTAGTCGGAGTTGCTGAGGAGAGTAGAAACACGGGATTAGTTGTGAAAGGAGTTAAGTAATGCTTCGTCCTCGTCGTCTGGTTCACCATCCATCCATCCTCGCCACATTCATGCCACACGAAGGTTCACTCCAGCATTGAGGGATTTTGGTTTGTGTTCCTGCTCCTTTGGTTTATGGACACAGCGGAACAGTCCAACATACTGCTACGAGCCACTCGGAGTTCACATTCAGAGAAACTTTCATTATTTTTCCATTCACTCAACTATGTAATATAATGTAGTTATCCACAAGGGTATCGGGTCAGATTTCGGCTCTTTTTGCTCTTTTTAGAAGTTTTGCTCACTGGTACAAATGGCATTCATTCCTCAAGTAAGAATATTCCTATCATCCTGAAGTACAAGTTTATATTTGTATATATATATTTATATTTATAATATTATAATTCAAGTCAATTGTCTTTAACAATCACACCGTACGGCCCCTCCTTCCCCGTCCCTCCTCTGACTCCGTCCCGACAACTGTTTTTGTGACCCCTGCGTACGTCGAGACGGGCCAGAGCAGAGACGCACTTTCACTTCGGCTACACAGCCGCTCCTGATTGACGCCTGCTGACTCTTCCGCTGCTCGTCCGTCCTTGGCCCGGCGGCTCACGTGAGCGGAATGGACTTTGTACACTCGTCGTGCTGTGGGGCTAGATGGAGCGGGATGGGTCGGAGGAGAGTCACATGATCAAAAGTTGCTTTTTCTTCTTCCCTGTGGGCAAAAAGGTTAAAAGGTTGGCTTGCGTATTTAGAACATGCTATAAGTTAGTTCGAGTCGTGGAAGTAGTGTAGTGATAGTGTCTAGAGGCTCACTGCAGGTGATTTCTTATCGCTATCTTGAGAGGTGGGAGTGTTACCATGTGGTGGCCGGTCTTGAGCTGGTTGCCATGAATTTGGTCCAGCACCAGGGAGTGGCGAGTCCGCACCGAAGGGCTCAGTGTCCAGCGCTGCTGCGGCATCGTACTGACTATTCTCAAGTCTTGTGATTAGCCTCTCGTCTTCATCACCAAACTCACCACCCATCAGTGACGGCTCACCCACGACCATCACGTCCTGTGACGCCAGTGAAAAACTTGGACCGGGAGACCGTTTCTTGTTCGTCGTCGGCGGATTCACGCCGCCGCCCGTCGAGTTCGACGCAGACCCTTTCCGCTTACGCCGCTTCGACTGAGGCCTCGCAGTTTCTGTCAATTAAACACAACCGTTTCGTCTAGTTAGTTTCCTTCATTTAGCAGCATCCTTACTATACATGTGACACAATGTTTAAATAAGTAGAATGGAACAATTTACATTATTTCTGTCTTGTAACCAGCGCTCACTTGAAATATTTTGAAATTACATGGAAATCTTATGTTTTGCCGTTATTCATATATAATATGGAGACGTGGTTCGACTCTCCATGAATATTTTTTTAATTAACTTAATAAGGAGTCGTAAAGCATAAGCTTATAATTGGAAAATGGCTACAGTTTTTAAACTTTATGTCACACTCACAATAATTTAAGTGTTAAAAAGAACGCCACGTTTATAAACTTGCGAACTTTCTGTTTTCCGCATTGAACAGAACGAGAGACGCCATGGGAAATGATGGGTATTTGACCTACCGGGTGGAGCCACCATCCTCTGCCACTTCTGAAAAAGGGTTGTCTTGAGGCAATCTCGTGGAGACAGTGCATAGGCCTTATGTCGAGACATTAGTTCTTGCATCGGTTCCAATATTACACAGAGCTGTTTGAAGAAATTCAAGAAATACAATAACATTAAAGTCAAGGTTCAACTTCAACTTCCAGTCTAAACATTTAGAGCAACATGAAGACCAGTCTCTCAATTGAACGCCCTACATAATTTGCTTTGTAAATCATACGCTGACAAACACCCTCACGCCAATCGCGACGAGACAGAAAAAGGTTCATTTGGATTTGCTACATAATATTATGAAGAAAACATGCATATCGGATTACTCTATGTACTCCACAGTGTGAAGCTTCGTAAAGCAGAGCTCCCTGCTACTGCACACAATAGAAGTTGTCAAATACGATGTCTTGTAGACTAGCCTAGATACTTATCGTAAATATTTAAATGACATTCTGCGTAAGTTCTCAAAGTAGGGCATCTACAATGCAGACATACATGGTATTGATTTTGCTCTCGAATTCACTTTAGGATGCCACGCGTTATAAATTAGTAAGTATTAACATAAGGCGAGTGAAGGGTGGAGAAGCGTTTGCTGACGAACGAAATGACGGATTGGTCGAATAAGCAAAAGTCAGTATACAGACATAGGCGGATTTGAATTCAAAGTATTCTTAATCACTTAGCCACTGGACTAATAGAATTACTTGGAGCCAGTGTCAATAGGACTTACCCTTAGATAATTGAGTGTGGAGTTTGTGAGTCCTTGGCGGGTGATGTTTTTGGAGAGCTGTTCCATCATGCCCGGATCCTGTTGCTGAGCATGCATGACCACAGCACTCCTAGGAACTAACTCACGAGCTGTCCGTACGGCAAAATGCCATGATTTCATCCTCATTAAGTCGTCGAAGGTAAATTCTAATATTAATCTACCCTCTGTACACACCTGGAAATCAGACAAAAGCTATTATTGAAGAATCGAGTTGACCACGTGTCTCTGGCTAGACGGATAACCGGAAGCGGAGGTGGGCTTACCTGAGTAAACATTGATTTTCCATGAAGAGTGATCATTGTACACTGTTCACAGTCTAAAGTGATACTGGTATTATGGAAAGATTCTTTAGGATGCCTTAGATTATACGACAAGTCGGTTACTCCTCCTTCAAAAATGCTTCTAAAATACCGAGGAATGAGTGTCCTTCCAATGGCTGCAAAGAAACAAGAACCCAAGGCCCAAAATTAGCATTTCACTTCAAGGAGGTCGGAGGTCAGGGAAAGGAGTATTCCGAGTCATGCAACGGAGCTAGTCTCGGCGTGACAGGATCCTATTGGATATTTTGGGTTTTGTATTTTATTTTGTCGATGACAGAGTTGAAGAAATCATTAGGCGGAGACGTGGGTGCTCTCCTTCAGTCCACTCCAGTAATTTTCTGGACTCATCGACCACAGTAAATGTATTATGCATGGGGAAAGAGGCCTGGTTGATCAATACAAAATGTTTCTAGGCTCGAGCCCGCGGAGGAACTTTCTTCCAAGTCGCCACAGAGATACATACAACTAATATGGTTCGCGGGAGCTCAAGCTCCTACTGTCTCCATTTAGAGCTCCAACGCACGACATCGGGCTTTGGCCTGTTCGTGTGTCAGCAGAGGCCACTTCGGTGTCCTCTCGACTATGACCCATGTTTCCAATCCAACCGAGTTCCACAACACAAGGAGCGGGCCTACGACTCAGGACGGGGAACACAGGCTGAGTTCAGACACCGTGTCATACTTTGAGCTACATATTTCTGATACACATCATGCTCTGGAATTACCATGTGGAAAACACAGAGAGTGAGCACGAGGACGAAAATACATTATTGACTTTAGGTTCTACGAAGCTTCTCCGCCAAAACTTTCCACCGAGAGAACTCCTCGTGCACGTCTCAAAATCAATTCGAGGAATATACCACGCAACTCGCCCACAAATAATGTTCCTTCGTGTTGGAATGAATGGAACTTTGTTTGGCCTGTTCTGTCGTGGGAAACCCTTTCACATTACGAGATTATTATTATGAAATTCACTTAACGTTATTTTTCTTTACTCAAGAGAACCGAAAACTTTCCATGTTTTCCCTTTTCACGTTTTGAGCATCAACCCATGCAAATCCAGAGCTTTGCTATCTATTAAACTCTGAGAAACACCTCTGCTCGACGCACGGAATATATCCTTCCCATTCCCTGTTCATGACGAGCATCATTCCATACTATTAACGGGCTATTTCCCTGCCGTATATTGATTTTTATGGCATTGCATTAGAGTAAAACTCTGGATTTTGGACTTACTATATCTTTTGAGACCATCTTCTAGGCAGAATGTGAGAGTCAAGGTAGCATCATCTTCAAAAAATTCGGTTGCAAAAGCGTCCCACCACAAGTTGTCACTTTCTTCGGTCCGCTGTTGCAATCGTCTGTTCAGCTCATACATACGGTAGTCGGGCTGTCCGAAGTATGGTGCAGCTCTTCTAGGAATGGGCATAGGTCTGAAAATCACAAAAAATACCTTGAATTAGAACGGATCCCTGAACGCATTGAGAGGAGAAAGCAGAGCCATTGAGGTTGGAAGGTGTGGTAAATGAGAAAGCTATTAACGAGGAAGGGAGGGAGACAGATAATGGAATATCCGTGATACGATGTATGGTCCCATTAACATGATAGGAGGAGCCTGGCTCCAGTTGCCTGGCCAAGAGCGATCAAATTTCTCCTATATTTACTCTGAGCACGTGGAGAGCTGGACCGAAACGAGGAGCATGAGAGGAGGCATGGAAGCGTAGAGATAATTAGAAAGTACGTTCTGCCACGACAGAGACAGAGAAGGTATATGTGAACAGAGAAAGTTGGTCATACAATACATGATAAATGCATCTAATGCTTTCATAGATAAGCCTCATTTCAACCTGGTTTGATATGACTCAACGCTCGGCTTTTGTAGTCCGAACCAAAATTCAAGACTTCCCTTCGAATTACTAGGCTATGAATTGCAACTTGTATTTGAATAGAGTGCCAAGGCAGGGCACAAGATTCCCGCCCAATTTATACCTGCTCAATAGCCCGTTTCATTTTGATTCGGGCCAGAAATTCTCTGTTCACCTATTCGTTCTCTTTAGTAGACGGTACGGTAATGCTATTAACCTATAGTAAGGTGATGGCGGAGGATTGAGTGGTGGTCCACAGAAGTACTGTTCGGAATTGTTGCGAGGCGGCGGGCCAGGGCCGGGCGGGAGGCGGGGTGGGAGCGGCGGTTCGGCCATGTTGGGCGGTCCCATGAGACTATGTGGTCCGTTCTGGAGGGGCATGGGTGGTTGTTGAGGCGGGAGGGCGTTGTGGTTGTTGGGCATGGGCATGGGCATGGGGCCTGGGACGGGACCACCGGGGCCCATGGGAGGTGGCGGGCCACAGCGGCCCTGCGGCGGAGCCCAGCCGCCCCATGGATCCGAATTGGCACAGCAGGCGGCACAGGAGCAGGGCGGGGGGCGGGGCGGGGGCTGGTCCACCCATCGCTCCCCCACCCCACCACCCCCATCCCCAACACCCTTCTCACTTCCACCTCCGCCCAGGAATTCCGACTTGAAGTCAAAAAACTTCTTGGGCTCCGAATTCTGTGTCACCTGACTATTCCGTTTCTTACCCGTGGTGACTCTGGTTTTACACGGGCTGGGCTCTGGAATGGGTCGGAAGGTCCCGCACTTGGCACGCACTCAGCCGCCCTGACATTCTATCAACAGAGATCACCGGCTGACTACGGGAGCTTATGGCTGTCTCACTCGGGGCACAGTGCTGGGCGCTACTCCGTACTGATCCGTAATGTTTTAGAGGGAATGGGCTGACATGTCCGGCGACTGGGAATCACTGAGCGTCCTTGACATTTTACTAATCAGCGTGAGGAGCAGAATATGCAGAACTGGCACTAGACTCGACTCGTGGGCCAGGAGCAGCGGTTGAGACCGTGGTGACGGGCTGAGTGGCTGGGATGAAAGACGGCCGTGGAGAAGGCCGAGACGGGTACAAGCTCAGGTGAACTCAAGAGAGTTGCGGAGAGAATCACATGGAAAAGGACTTGGGCGGCCGACCTGAGGTCGAGTCCGAGCAGAAGGCGACTCACTGCGACTCTTGTGACTGTAGCCTCTTGACTCTCTTCCATCACAAGCCTCAGCTCCCCGCTTCCCTGCCGAATCAGAGGCCTGGCTGAGTTCAGGACCTAATCAGTTGGTGGACCAATATCGTTCTTGGACAGAAACCACATCCGATCTCTAACCCCATTAGAGTGGGACCGAGGATTGGGAGCTCCTCCGTTCACTCAACGCCCGACTCCAATACACTGTTTATTTTCCTCCGCAGGAGCACTATGCAATGTGGCTACAGACACGGAGTTTCCCAAGCCTCCGCTGGCACGTGGACTCCGATCCAACCCTTATTAATCTGTTAGCACCACGCACTCATGGCTCGGGAGAGTGTTCTGGCTCCTCAACGTAAACATAAGCAGTTGGGAGGATTATCAAAGCAGAGAAGCCGGCTCAATTATCCAGAGCAGTAAGCGGTGGTTGGTGAGAGCGAGCGGAGTACGAATGTCCAGAAGGACAACCTGTGGCACTCTGCCCTTCAACCCCTAACTACGCGTAGAACTGGATGCGTGGGTGTGGGAAGCTAGAGGCTCCTGCGACCCACCACGTGGCATGCTGACAGCTCACTAATATTGAGTTTATTCCCTGCCCAGATCCTGCCTCTCTCTCTCCTCCAATCCCGCCTGTCGACTGGGACCGAATTCCAATTGACCAGTGGATTATATATTTCCTTGCTCTATTTCGTGAGTGTCGGATGTTTGGCATGGAGGGAGTTTTTTTCTTCTTTGGGGTAAGAACCTGTCTGTCTGTTCCCGTCGTAGGAAGGACGAGAGGCGAACCTTCTCCGCTTGAGTTACATTGCCAAATGATAATATTAGAGAGAAAATTTCATGTTAGGGGTTTTTCTTCATTATAAACTCTCGAGAACTCCGTGTGGAAGCTATATATACATTTATGTATACATCCATCCATGTAGGAAGGTATTGTATTATTCCTGAACAAAAACCCGAAAGGTTCGTAAGCTCAAGCTCAGTTGGTTCAAAAAACGTATATCGTGGTGCTGAAGAGGAGAGCGAGAGCCGTGGAGCTAGCTGGGAAAAAGAAGGAAAAAAGAAGAGGCTGAAATGTCTGAGCCCCAAACGAGGAGCAGCGGAGTCTAAGCGGAGCTGGAGCAGAGCAGAGCACTATGGTGCACCGGGGCAGAGAGCTCGAGTGGTGGCTGGTGCCAAGGCTCGGGTCCCCCGCACCTCGCTATACAGCGCTACACACACCCACCCCACTCACCCTCTCTCTCGCTAGAGCTGCTGCTCGGTCCGTCGTGGAGCGAGCGCAAGCTAAAACCTCACAGTTTCCTCTCTTCCCTCATTTTGATCGAGGGGGATTGGCAAAAGACGAGGCGAGAGAGGCAGAAAGAGCTAAGGAGCCCCAAATCCGGGAAAGATGAGATGAGATGCAAAAAGAAGACGATGAAGCACCAGAGGAGAGAAATAGAGGAAACGGGAGAGGCAAAAAATAAGAAAAAAATAACACCGGCACTCACTCGCTTTTCCCAAAAGTACATAGAGACAGGGACCGGGGGCACGTCCCGAACCACGTACCACTACCCCCCGCAACTACCTCCAGGAACCGCCGGGAGGACAGGATGATTTCCATTCAAAATTTGCTAGCCTGGATTGCTCAGGATTTAGAACCTAACCTAACCACGTGCACAACTAGTTTAACCCAACGAAGTGCTCAATATATTGCATTCCAGGGAGGCCTTGGTGCCGGGTTTCTCTCGTGGTCACACGACCTATAACGATTTGTATACATGCTTCTCAACGCTTACGCATGCGTTGTGCAACTGGTGCTAAATCGTCAGGTCAGAACTGTGGCGAAAGTGTTATTTAAATTACGCCAATTTCTGGATAACAATAATCATGGAACCTTACCTCTATAACTACACTACCTGGGTGTATTCTCAAAAACCCACGTCCCATTACTTATTCTATTATGCATGCTACTACTATTCATAATCCAGGTCAAAAGTTAGGATTTCACGATAGCCAATGTATTCGTATTTGAGACCAGACATACATCGACGATTAAACTGGATGGAGAAAGCAAAATACAAAAATTCAGAAGTTATAGGACATTAAAATCTTTGCAAATTATTGATCTCCCGAATTTTAGGCAATGAAGCAGAATGGGTCCAAGCAGTGAATTACAACTAATTACATGTCTGCATATTACACAGCTTGAGGACCTTTCTTTTCCTCTGCTTTCATTCGAGTTTCTCAAACCCCTTTCTCGGAGTCAAGTGAAGAGACGAGGAAGCGTGGCATAATATTACGAGCCTCCGCCTCAGACTCACATACACAATAGACAAGTGTTCGAATCTGGAGACGACAGTGAGACTACCTTTGAGGAAGAAAGCAGAAAGTCCTCCATTCCCAATCAATCCCTCAGCTCTATTTTGGCAGGCTCGACAATAATGGGGAGAGGTGGAGGGAAAAATTAAGATTTACAATCCATAGGAAGAAGATCCCTATATGATATGGGGCCTACTGTCACTGTCTATGTGTGCATGGAAGTATGCAGTAGTGGAGGGAAAGGCTATCATGTGCTCTGCATGGGAACACCATGCATGCCGCATGCCGCACGTTCCAAATCTCTGCTGGATCCGACTACCCTCCGCTCTCCCGTGTTTTAACAACTAGGTGACTAATTAATTACCCTCTTCCCTTTTTTACGCTTCCGAGAAACAGTTCAAATTCACTTTCATTCATAAACTCTCATTCTGGACTGGAGGATTCACAGGGTCTCGGCCATAGTAAACTTTCCACTACAATTTGGAATGTAAATGCATGCTCTAATATTGCTACTATTGTAGTCACACACTCAACGACTAACGACGGACCTCAAAATCTACTTAATGAACAAGTGTACTTAATCTCGTTGCTTACTCGGCTTAATTTAACCCTCGTTTAACCATACTACAAAGCTTTTTCAATATGGGAGCACATGGACAAATCCTGACACTTTAAAATCTTGCTATTGGAATTTCCACTTGCATCCAAATCTCGTTCAGTTGGAGCTATACTATTTGGATTTACAATATTGTCAAATCTTAGCAGCGAACACTCGCAAAATCGTATAAAGGTCCACAAGGACTGACTACACTTTCACGTGGTAAGTGCTTTGCTTAGCCAGCTATGTGAGAAGAGAAAGGATAGGAAGCCAACATGCCAGACCTGGGCCTATTACGGAACTTTCTCTCGCCCTGCTGCCTCCTGCTCTCTCGCTCCATCATGCTTAATTACAATAACATGCAATAAAGGAGCATGAACCCAAACAAGAGCAAAAAAGGGGAGCTAATGAATGAATCAAATCTCCGTCTTTCCTTAATGGCTCATAAACTCTTGCCCATGATCTCCTTTCTCCGGAAAAAGGAGGAACACTTTCTCTCTCCTAAATTGGCGGAGCGGAAGAAGCACTACTTAATCCACAACCTCCCTCAGGATTATGATCATCACCTGTCTATACTCACACTATCATTATAACTCCTCCGAAATTCCCTAAATATACCCAAGCCACATTCTTGCCCGCTCATCCCTCTGCCCACCTCTCCACGCCTCTACACTAATAGAAATAAAACTAATAGAAATAGGCCCAAGGAAACAGGAATACCTGCTGGGGTTCCACTTCAGCTTCACACACAAAAAAACTCAAACAAGGGAGCGAGGTAAGAGAGTTTATGAAAGTTTAAGGGTCGCACGGTTCATTATACGGATCAGAGTCAACCTCTACCTGGACTACCGCATCTCCCAAGGTTCAGAAGTACGCAGGGCGTTTCGAGGACTTTTTTCCATGGTCGCCTAAAATTGTCCAAATTTTATCGGTTAAACAATTCTGAAATTTTCCATAGCTATGTGTTGTTTAACCTGAATAACGTTCTTATGGGCACCAAGCCCCAATCTCTACTCGTTGACCCCGTCTTGGGCCAGAGGACGCATAGCAATATTTCAGAATTTTTCAACTGAAACCCATTTTCTGCCCTTAATGGTGCGATATCCTTTCCTCAAACCTAATCCTTTCATATAATGCAATTTGCAGGTTTTCTTAATCAAGTTGGTTCAGGCGACTTTATGTTTTACAAATATTTCAGTTAGTATAATATGGTTTTATAAATGCACGTTTGTGATGGAATACACGATTTGGATTTTTAAACATTATCCTGCTGCACTCCTAGAGCCGCCTCAAAGCCCAGAGTAGCTGGTCCTATAGTCAGACCCGTCTTTCCCACCTTTACAGGGTCATATCTGTAGTAGACATAATATCCACAATTCTTTTGCATACCTACCTGTCTCTACCTTTTTTCATGGGTTTATTTTCACCTCTTCTCCCAAACCCTGGCTTCAATTCAATACAATTGACATTTATATTTATGTTCAAGAGAGTTCTCCAAGCCCCTTCACCACAAAACTGTACAACTATTTAAAAAAAGGAGATTCCTCCGACTTCTCCACTGCTATGACGATGAGAAAAGGTGGAGGGTGAAAATGTGTGTATTTTACTACAAGGGAAAGGTCATAGGTTCGTGCTTGGGATCACGCTTCTCTGGTGAACCTTGGAGGGAACCCTAAAAGGAACCACCAGCCCATGTAACCTAGCAATGATATTGGCCTGAAGAGGCAGTAGCAGCTCTTGCCTCTAGCTCTCCACTTTCATTCAATCACCACCAAACAACCATGGAAAAGTACTTCATTGTTATTCTGAATTGAGGGCTTAAGTAAGAGGAACAAATACTCCTGCCAGGACGTACAAATTCCGTCCTATTCCTCGCATCATTAGGCACTAATAAGCAAGTACCCTCAAGTCCACTATAGTTCCGCAGGGGACACACACACCTTGATCCGCAAATAGTTTGTCAACCACTTTCCATTTTCCAGCCCAGCCTGCTGAGCCATGTAGCACAGGAAGCGTTTGGGAATAGGGAAGGGAAAAAGTAGCAAATCCAGCCAGGACCAACAGAGAAACTCAATATGAGTGAACTATCAATATTGAGAATCTGGAGGCTGTAAAGAGTAATCCATCCATTTCTTCTCCCTCCTTGAGCCGGGCCGAGACGTAACTCAACAGGCTATCTGGTAGTAGGTCTCTGCTGGCCATAATTCTAGTTGAGCCGGGCAGAGTCAGAGCAGAGAGTACGTGGAGCTCCACACAAAGCACGAGTGGCCCACTTGAATGAGAGAAATAATGGACTGATGGGATTCTCTGAGGAATTAAGCTAATGTTGAATGCAGGAGAGGAAGGACGGGGCGGGTTGAGGGCAGAGGGACGACGGAGACAGGGGACTTTCAAGGAGATGAATGAATGAAAGTCATTGAGACGAGACTTACATCCAGTGAACGGTGGTCGAGGGCGGCGGATGAAAGTACGTGTAGGAACACAATATTAGGTTATTAGCACACATTACATATGATCTGTCAGGGGAGTCCGTAGGCTCAACTGGGATGGGATAGGCAGAGAGACCGGGATCAGACCGGATGTTCAAAGTCTAGGCATGTGCCCAGCACTAGTTCATATCCAAACAAAAGTCAGGAAATATATGGATTCTTGAGGTGAGATGACATCACCTTCGCCATTTCATAATTTCCAGAAAAAGAAAAGCAGAGAAAGTGTGGAATAACATGGTTAGTGGCGATGTGGGCTTAGCTCAGGTTTCTCCGCTGGATCTCTCCAGAAAAGAAACCTGATTCGAACGAAAACCTCCCGTCGTCCGTATCCAAGACAAATAGAATCAATTACTGACTCTGCGTAATCTGCCCAGAGAAATATCTGCAAAAATATTTGTCCCAATATACCCGTCAACCCTCCAATCTACTAGAACTGTCTCAAAGGATCTAACGTAACCCAGGACTACTACTACGCTACATTGGTATGTACAACCTGAAACACGAGTATCTGTAGATGACAGTCTGATGAAAGGAAGAAATTGTCATATTTTTACCCTTTTACACATAACCCATTAGCCCTGATACAAATCAGGCCAGCCTGGAAGTTGGAGACTCTACATCTATTTAGGAGGAAATCGGGCGTAAAGATGACTACAAGGACTTTCCCTCCTTTCACCAGACCCGCTTATTTAGCCAAGCTCATTAAACTGTTCCTAGACGGAGCCGAACTTGTAGAATTCCAGTTCCAACGGTGGACAGTGGACGGAGTCTGGACTGAGCCTAACAAAAGGTTGGTTGGAGCCTGTGATACGCCAAACCCACGTGCTCCTGCTTGCTCCTCGCCTTCTTCTCGAACAGCCTTGGAATCCGGTCTCAAACTTGAGAGCCTGCACTTGTCTAGCCATGCATGACCCCATTGTTGGGGAGAAAGGTCGTCACTGCCCTGCCTGCCTCACACGATACATCATCATCAGCCCATAACTCCAGAGAGCGAGCAGGGACTCTAGTAGCGCAGCGTGGAGGGAGATGCGGCTCGAGCATGCAGAAGGCTGATTGAGAAGCGGGTTTGTTTATTTATCCAAGAGCTAATACTACTTCATCCCATTCATGTCTCGGCCTCACTCACCACCACCAACCACCATTTAACGACGAGTATCATGTTTATGATGACAAGGAAAATTAAGACTACCCGGCCCAGCTCATGAGCAGCCTCCCTCAACTGAACCACACTCAACTTGACTCTTGACACATGTGACACGGATGGGGTTTCACATCACGGCCCAAAAATATCACCGCATCTCTCCGGCCTACAAACTCATCAAAGACTCAAAGAGAGAGCTTGACAAGGAGTCTCACTTCTGTGGTCGAGACTGGAGTTTGCTAATTGTCCATGGATGAATGGTCACTACCACTTAAGAGCTCCTCTATAGCCCCATTCAGCAGAGGCTTTCAATGGAAAGTGGAATGTCCTCACAACCCAACAATACAATACACGCATTCAGGTAATAAGCCCAGAATTGACTCACCCTTCTGCTAATAAGCTCACCAATACAATTTGTCACATTCTTCCCAAATTCTATATGGTCCAGCGAGCTATGCATAAATTGGCGCAAAGTAGCATCAGAACTTGAAAGTGAGAAAGGCTGAGAGAATAAGAAGCCTGGTAATAGGCTGGGTGGTGTGAGTTGGGCACATCTCTTCATCATGGAAGACTGTGAGGCCTGGACCCTTGACATCTCCTGACAAAGGGCCATAAGGGTCCTTGGCCTGGAGCCCTCAAGGGTCAAACCCATGGGAAGAAGTGAGAAGACCTCGGCCGTCAACATGCCACCCAGCCATCTCTGACCAAGAAGTCCAGAGCCAGAGCTCCTCAATTTCGTAGCTCGTAGCCCTTGAAAAACAAAATCCCTCTCGAACATTACATTTTTTTCTTTTCTTTTTGGGTTTCTGAAATGTGTGGACCCTAGATGGAAATGAGTGCGGAGAGTGTTTGATTTCTCACCCCTAGTCCAAAAGCTTCAAGTGTACATCCCCAACTCCTCTCTATTTCTCTCACAGAACACACAGCATTATGGCATAGCAGAGATAGAGCAGCAGACGACGGACTCCTCCGTGCGGAGCTACACGTTACCAACTCTCAGGAGCAAGCTTCTACCTTGGCCCAAACCTTCTGCCCATTCATTCTCAACCGGTTAGGTTCTAGCTCACCTAATGCATGCACTTGATCCAACCTAACCTTTACTGGTGAAAATTCGGGAGCATTCCATACTACACCTTAGTCTACCTAACCTACCCTAATGGTAAATTTTTGGGTGCATTCGATACTGGACCTACGTAAACCTAACCTAGCTTAACCTGCTTAATTCTTAATTAGGTAGCATATTCCATACTGCACCTAGGCCTAGGTAAACAACCTAACCTAACTTATCCTAACAAAGTTTAAAATACGAACGCATCCCATACACAGCCTACGTACACCTTGCCCAATCTAATTGTGAAACTTTCGGTGCAATCGAAAAACCGTAATTAGGGAGCGAATTTCATGCTTACACGTATGTGAATGTGAACCTAACCTTAGTTGGAGTCTTAATATAGCTTAATGGTTAATTTGGGAGTACACCATGCATAGTGTATCCATAATTCAGATGGTACCCCAGATAACCTAACCTGTCCTAATTTAATGGGTTTTTTTTTCATGCATTCCATACTTAACCTATACGCACGACGCAAGGCTTTGGATCTTTTCAAAAATCCTTCGCCCAGTTGGAATTGGAAATCGCACGCAATGCTACTCTGTATTCAAGTTACGAGTTGAGTTATGCTCCTGTTGTGGTATCCATCATCCATCGCTGTTTAATTCATTCTCAATAGGTCAGATAGGGTGTTGATGATTTTAAATATTCACACTACAACTCATCAATACTTTAAATTCAATTCTGACTACTAAAATGATTGAAGTCAATAGGTACCAATAGGACAGGTAGCGCAATAAGAGCGTATCAGCCTTTGCTCCTCTTCTCCTCGCTCTTCAGCCTCACAATAACACGGCTGCATTTACATTTTTCACGAGGAATCCACTTTGTATGAATTTTCTTATTTCTCGCCTGGCTTACTTCTTAATTTACCAAAATAATAACCACTGACCGAATAATTTCTGAAAGCATATAATTGCAAAAATAATCTGATTTTCCTAGATTTCCCTACATTGAAGAGCATAAATTCTCCATGGGTAAGGTTAGTAGATGGTAAACGATGCCTAGAGACGCTTCGGGAACGACCGAGCAAGTTGGACGTAGTAATGTCCTTTGGACGTACAGCACATGAGCCTGAGTCAATTTTCATTACTCAAGAGAACACTCCCAGAATAATAGTTTATAGTATATCAATACTTTCCAAAAACGTTAATTTATATTACCCAAAATCTGACTGTTAGCTTCAATACTGGGAGTGGGGTGTGAAATGAATACCATGTAAATGTATTCATGAGAAAATCATAATTCTTCCAATCTGGGTTAGGTTCCAGCTTCCAGCCTAACCTAACATGACTAAACGTACGTAACATTTACTTAGATGTCCTGATGATCTTTACAGTGTTTGAACATTTGATTCCCTCTGCACCCTAATTCGGCTGAGATGATAGATGCCTACAACAGAAAGGACGAGCCTATCTTAATATACGGTTAAATACTTGAGAGCAGCATAGTATTAGCAGTAGTGTTGGAAGATATGGGGAAAAGTCTTATTTTTTTCTAAATCTATCTCTCTCTGACCCGGCTACCTATATGCATAACATACCTTCCACTACAACTGGGGTTCTTCTACGAGTAGCAGAGCGTAGACTGAGAAAAAAAAAGTAAAAAAAAAAAGTTTCATACTTTTTGGACTATTTGGTCGTCCCTGAGAACGGGAAGTTTTCGGGAGAGAACGGGTGGAAGAGGCCACATATCGATTTTTTTCCTACTCAACGCAAAAACCCGACTAGAAGGACGGGTAGAAGTTTTTTTTTCGGGATATTTTTTTTTGTGTAGCCTATTCTCCCTTCTTCCCTACTTCAGTCACTTCTTTCTTCATTTGAGTCCCGACTCGGGAGAGAGAGAGAGCTTCCAGCAAGGTAGTAGATAGAAAGGATAGAAACCTTAGAGAAGAACGTCTGAACAAACTTTCCCTATATCAATAAAGAAGCAGGGACTTCGACATAGACCCACCTCGGCCCATTCCAAAAAACATACACAACATATACCCACCTATCATACTTAGCCTTTAAACATTCAAATTCAAACATGACACGACACAACCTCACAACGCATCACTGCCTACAGTTTTTTTTGTACTAATAATTATACCGGTCAGTTACCCCAGTCTTCCTGGAGCCTTACTGTGCATGCATAGGTGTAGAATTGGAGCCAAAGCCGAATCCATGCCAAGTCAGGGTCTCTGCTGACTCCTAAAACTTATAAGGGACAGCGTCCTGGTCCAGGGTCTCTATTTCTAGTACACTTTGGTTAGCTTAGGACTAACCTCCACGTTAAAGTCTAGTACTATGTACATGAATGATGTTGGAGGAGACGAATTCCACGCCCTTGCATGCCACGCTTTTTTTTGCTCTTCTCACTCGATCTCTCCATCCACTACTTATCATCCGTTCAACACATTTTCCCTACCTTTGACTTTTTGTCTCGACGAGAAGTATGCATATGGATCAGAGCAGAGGAGCAGAGGTACACAGAGTGGCAGAAGCATGCAATTTATAACTCTCTGTATACTTTTTTTTTGCAAGGATCCAAGGTGTGTACGTACAGTATGGAATGCACTCAGAGTCTGGCTCTCTGCACAATGATGCAATGATGCCAAGCCAAGGAGGACGCCCAGACTTATATTCACGTCTACTATGATGAAACTTAACCGGCTCGGTTTTTAGCAAACGGAAATTTAGGTACATTCGTTGAGTATGTTTGAAATGAAATAGTGGTTAGTGTACGTACGGCATACCTGGATGGAACTACATAGACTAGCCTTATCGCTGATAACCATGGCGTTCTTCCTAGCGCTATATGCTCTCTAGTATAGTCACGAATTTTCTCATGCTAGGCCCTATTAGATTACATTTTATACTCCAGGTATTGTATTATGTAACATACGCCAAACTAGAAAATTTGCTGGATGGAAAAGAAAAATCCGACGAGGTGAAATGAAGGGAAAAGACGAGGGAGATGAAGAGAGGCCAAACTCCTGCCTATGGCAGCTCTGGACCACATGGATTGGTAGCATGAGCTTCTGGAAAAAGCATAATATGCTTTGTCCCTCATATTAATGAGTTTCATAATGTTTCGTTCCTTTGGCTGTTGTCATATTCCAAAAAGCTCCAGCTTCGAAAATTGTTGTAAACTTTGATGTATACAAGATATTTCTAAAATCAAGCAATTTTGCTGCAGATTTTGTGTAAATATATAGGAAGACTGACATATGCAAAAATGATTTGATATACAGCTGGTTCTGCTGCTACGATAATTTGGTAGCTGGCAAAGTGTATCCATAAGGCCGTTTAGGTCCAAACTAGAATTCTTTCCCTCCTTTCAAACACGATGCTGATGATTTTGAAAAAGGCAGTGGAAAGTGAGTGGAGACTCAACTCCCGTGCCAGGCCGCCAAGTACTTTTCCGTACAAGGACTTTTTTGTGGAACGGAGAAAATCTTTGTACGTAATTGTGAGATGGCTGGTGGAAGAAGATTCTGAAGAAGCATTAGGAAAAGAGTCTGGAAAAGGAGGACAGAAAAAAGGAGTATGAAATGAACGTTTGGGGGACTCAGCCTATGCCCAACCTCCCCAAGGATCCAAATAAGAAGAGAGGGAACAAAAAAAGAACGCCACTCTTCTGGAAGCTAAAGTAAGGCAGAGTTTAGGAGCCGAGTCCATAAGCACATGGTTGTTCTGATCCTCATGCTGGAGCAGAAAAGAAGAGACTCCAATGAATACTGGCTTCAGAGATCTCTCCGAGACGGAGAGGTACATTACCATTACAACACGCTCAGTCCTATGTTACGGCTCCCGCCCGCATCCCGGCTTCTCCACCACATCCACTCCCAGCACCTTCTCTCACAACAACATCCGGACATGCTGAGTGACTTGCCTTTCTCTTATCTTATCCAATGTATCTACGTCTTAACTGGAGAAAGCCGGCTTTCTTCGCTACGGAATTATGCTGGTCCCTGGTGTCGTTTGAATAGACGTAGCTAGGCAACATGACCAGCGATGTGCAAAGCTGCTGACCAAACCAAACTACTGCTATTGGATAGCATGTGCAGAGCCTGGAGTACAACCCGCTAAATGCTCAGCTATATGTGTGTGGTTTGGAAATCTAGTAAACAACCCTAAGCTTTCAAGGTGAAACATATGTCATAGGAACTGAAGTTGGAATGAATTCTTGATCTCAAATATGCTTTTATCCTATACTTAAGAAGTAAATTATGGGTGCTGAGGCTGAATAATTCTACAATGCATGTATGTATGTTTTGAAAGGTCAATCTACATAGGTTCTAGGTTCAGTGCACTGGCCCGTGGGTTGCTAGCCATATGTATGTAGTCTAGTTTACATGGCTACTTGGTACTTGAGCGACATTCCTTGCCAAGGCCTGATATTAATTCTCAAGAATTAGATAATGCCAAGGAGGAGAGCTGAGAGGAAAGCTGGAGCATATTCTCTCGGAATCGGACGAAACCTGAGTTTGAGTTTTGGCTATGAATAGAGTCTGGGCGAGACAGGGTCTGTGTGGAGAAAATGAAATTCGACAGATGAGTGGGGACAAGAAGGCTCCTTTTCCCATCTCAACTTCCCTGCAGAGCCTACAGCCCACCTTTCCCTCCTGCTGTCGCCCAACAACCTGGAAATAAGCACCTTTCCCACCGTCCGTCCCTCAACTTTCTCTTTTCAATCTCTGATTCCAGAAACTGGGGAAGCTCTCGAGTTTGGACTCGATCTTCCCTCCACATCTACCTTCCCGTCAGCTCCATACCCAATGCCCAACAGAATGAGGCAGAACTGAGCTTCTCCGCTCCTCGCCTCCAAATCCTCAGACTTTTCCTCAAACCACCAAATCTCTACTTTCCATACTTTCACCATTCCAATTCCCTCAACCCTCCTTCCAAACTAATCACTGGCACTGAACACATTTCAAAATACTCAATATCTGCACTCAGTACAGCTCAGAACACAACTTTTCCCAAAATAGGCAGTTCATATATCACGCTTCTTGGGCATTGAATACGAAACATCCTGGGGCTCCGATATTGCTCAAGTTGTTGTGTAATGGCAGTATATAATTCCATCGGATATGCGTGTCCTTATGTACTAGCTGACAAGATCCCTCACCGTAAAAGTAATGCTTCGCAGAGTCAAAGTACGCAAAACGGTATATCCCAGCTGACTTACGGCTTTACCTCAACACATAAAATGGCTTCAGCATGACCTATTGATAATTTGCAAATGGTAACTTAGTGTAGCAAGAGCCAACCCCGAGCTAACTGGGCGTAAATAGAAGGAAAATGGAAAATCACTCTTGAGAACTGAGAATATGAATTTGGACGATGGTCGAACATTATTACAACCGTCTCTAATTTCGAGAATGTTCATACATTTTCCCATTTCAGAGCCAACAGCAGAGCTATCTCATAACAATCCCGTCCTACTACTCTGGAGCAGAAATCTGAAGCTCACATGAAGTAAGGTCACAGGACAAACAAAGCACTATGTATGTATTATCAGAAACGCAGTTCCGCTGTAAACATATTTTTTCTCACATTGAGTTTTTTTCTGCATGTCAACACGTTGTAATCTACATAGTAGACATACGTGTACTGTACATATGCGCATCCTAGATTCCAGCAAATACTAGAATATATTTTCTATCCCACTACTAGAACCTTGTTCACATACGATGTTGAAAGCTAAATGTATGAAATTGTAATCTTGCAATGCCACTGAGTGGGACAGCCAAGCACGCAGCATCAGGTTGAAGTGGATAGACTGAAAACAGTCTGGGCTCGAAGAGGCCATCACGTTCTCATATCGTACTACGTTCCTGAGCATGCATTTAAAGTTTAAACACTGTCCTTGCATTAGGATATAGGCAGGTCGACGTGGACGGGAATTAGTGCAAGACAATAGGAGGTCTACACGCCTCACTAACACGCCAAGTGACGAAATAGGAATCTCTCATATTATTTACTGTTTGACGAATGCGTAGCGATGACGGCCGTATGCTCCTCGCCTTCTCGTCACTATCGACGGGAATATATTACTAGTCCCTCTTATCTAACCTGACGACGACGAGCTGGGTTTATCTACTATGTACATAATATGTAGGCCTTGGCATATGAAATGTAACCAGATCTACCAGCCGAGCCCTCACGAATGATGGGATCAGTAAGGCAGGAGAGCCAAACCGTGCTAAAAACTATTATTCTAATAGCCTTCAGATATGTGCATGATTACGCATATCAAGATCCAGACTGGAGCAGAAAAACACCTTCCTCTAACGAACTTTCAAAACAACATAATATATAATACTAAATGGAGTTCAATTATGGGACTGGGAAAAGGGTATTTCTCGTCTAAAGTTGACAGGAGGGAAAATGGAATTACAGGTTAGCACCACTTCCCCTCTGTTAGGTTGAACTTATTTCTCTACTCAATGGCTCAATCTAGACTGCGAAAAGAGAATTGAGAAAAAGAGGTAAGCCTTACCCATGGTCAGGTATCCTATCAGGAAGAAGTCCAGGCATTCCCGGCGGGTTTTGTGGACCAGGCTGTAAATGCGGGCCTGCAATGACAAAAGTCATAATTCAACTTTTGAGATAACGTGCGTAGTTTAGACTAGGAGCTTAATAATTAAGTACTGCAAGTGCATCGTCAGCAAACAGAGCTTCACTGTCAGCAGCAGATTCTTGAGCCAGTTATGCTCCTACTCGGCTCAGCTGAGATTTGACATGATTACATTGGCAAGAGGAATAATAAAGCATTGATAGAGGAATACATTATCCAGTGGAGTGAGCATGGAGCCACACACATAGCATGTGCATGACACTGGATCATCATAAAGGATTTGCTACGCTTACGGAGTGCATACAAAGTAGAAGGAGAGCAGAGCATATAAAATGTCATAAGTCATTATTGTTATCAGTTGACAGTAAGAAAGGATTTGAGGTCTTGACAGACCACAATTTCCTCGCAACACCGTACACCCGCTCCTATCAGGTCAGGAGACAGGATGACGAGAAGCACAACATGTAAATATATGCAATTTGACGCTGCTTCAACATCTAAAAAACAGTATACATCTCAAACAGCTTACACAAAAGAAATACAGGAGTTTATCATATAATGCAGATCTAATTTGCGTACAAAATCGGGCGTGTGTCAGCAAGTGACCTATTTATTGTGAGTGTCTGCAGATTCCTCACAGTTGAAATATGTTAAGGTAGAAAAGTGTTGTTTACCTGGTGGAATTTGAGGCTGGAAGGGGTGAAGGGGGAAAGGTGGGGGTCCGAAATTGTTGTGGTTAGGCGGACCACCCGGCGGAAAGGGTCCCGGCGTGGAGTAGGGCGGGTAGGACTGGTTCCGTTGTGGCTGGAGCGGTCTCGGCGGAGGCCCACCCCCCTGAGAATAGTTGTTGTAGTAGGGCGAGTTGGGGCCGGTGGGCCCGTTGTAGAGGCCGGGCGGGAATTGTGGCGGGCCCTGTGGCGGTCCGTGCGAGTTGAAGCCCACTGGCGTGGATGAGCCTGAAGGTGCGGGTGAGTGGGCGTAGTGGGGAGGGGGACAGGGGGTGGAGGAGCCGCCCCCTGAGGCCCCTCCCTGCGGCGTGAAGGGACTCCCAGCCGCTGGCACACTTCCCGGATACCCCGACCCTCCGCCACCCTAAACAACAAATACACAGATTAGCTTTAGAATCTTGAACTGGAGTAAGTATCCATAAGCTTGCTGAGTCGCTCGACATCAGGCTTGGTACCCCCATCTGCAATCGCAATTTCATTCAACTTACGACTAGGTTCTAAGGTAAGACATTCGTTAACGCATTTAAGAAAAATCTGACTTAAACCAAAATTAAAGACAAAGTTACCCGTACAGGACCGTCTACGATTCTACAAATAATGGTATGAAGCATTAGAAATGAAATGTCTAGACGTATTTGCACAAAAGCCACCTATAAATGATTCAGAGGCAGAGTGAGTAGTGGATAAGACGAGATTGTTGGGGCACGGAAAGATGGCGGGATTCTCAGTTTACGCTGGTTAACGTTGGTTTCACTGAGACCAACGACCAACCAAGCATTTGAAATCCGTCCCAATCATCGGAACATCCCGCTTAGCAGATCCCACTTATCCAGTTTTCACTGTAGCGCCCCGAATATACTAGTACAATTGAAGTCCTGGAGATGGAGCTGGGACGCGAGTTACATACCCCGGCTAATGAGACCTCAGAATCAGCAGGGAATAAGGTAATGTAGGAAGGATAAGGCCTTACGTAGTTTGCCTCATAGAGCTGAAACACACTTCCTCTCTCATTCCACATAACTTTCTCCATCTGCCCCACGTGAGAGAAATAAACATAATCCGTCCCAAACACGTGCCAAGAAAGGAAAAGGATCGGGAACGCACTAATTGAATAGAAACTACTTAAGTGGCTGTTCTACAAGTGGAGCCAGTATTTCATAACTGGAACTTGGCGATGAAATATGTCGTGCCTGCCTCGCCTCATGCAAAATGTGTAACTGAAATAAATAAATTTTGGAGCTGGACGGGAAAGAAAAGAAAGTAGAGCTACCGATCGCTTCAATTAATATTTAATTATTTGGGTTCTCCTCGGCCTCTGGAGCTACAAGTATTTCCATGTAATGGCATGTAGGGCGGATTTTGAATACTCAAAGCCCCAAAGAGGTTTCCTAACATTCATATTCATCGCATGTGCTGGGGCCGGAGAAACTACTGCCCGAGTGAAAGTTGTGAACAAAGTGTTGCCTGTCTGCCCTTCTAGTCCCAGCCGACTTCCCTGAGCATTTACCTGGTACGCGTTTGGAGTTCCAGGAGCCGAGAAGGGGGATGTAGTTTGATTATTGGGGGTGGCCGCGAAAGGCCGAGTGCCCCCTGTCGGATCGCTACCCGTCGTGCTCGGTGAGATGATTGACTTGGTCCAGAGGCTAGAAGTTCCAGAGGTTCCCAGGACAGTCTCTGGCGGCTCCAGCTTTGAGCTACGAGAAGGGAAAAAGAGAGAGAGCGTCAAATCGATATCATTTCACTGTCCTCCTTCTAACAGAGAACGTACTGCTCCACACGAATCTACTTTTGCCTCAATCCCGATCCGAAACCGTAACGATGGATCAGGATCAACTGGATCCGGATTCGGATTCGGATAGAGATATCGTGGGGAAGGTCAGAATGCCATATTACAAAGTTTTTTAACGAATGTTTATTTAATCGGCAGGTCATTTATATCCATTCAGCTTTGCTTGAAGCGAATTCGTTAGATGCAAATTAAATCTAATGATTTTTGTAGTGTGCATCGTACTGTATCATTTCCTTTAAACTTTGACAATTCGTTCATTTATGCTACCGACCTTAATTTGTAATACTAAATTTTACAGTCACGTTTTTCTGCTAGAAATTTTGCTAGAAAATTCCTGTCGATAAGAAAATAATTAGAATAAAGATTCTGGCAAAAGTAAAAATTGAATTCGGAAAAGTTTCTCGAGATTCCCGGTTTCAAAATTTGGTAAACAATCTACGCTACAACGGGAATATAGCGTTACATAACAAACAAATCAGGAATGAACTATTTTTAAAACAACTTTCCAACCTAAAACAGTTAAGTAAAGGGAAATTTAGCATTTTAATTACGATGATAATTATAATCTTGTATGTACATGCCATTCGTTCAATAGACCCAGGATTGCTTTGAACTAATTCGTGGGTCGATAATGTCTTTTATTGATGGCATCTCGGCTCCGGGTCCGGTCGGATCACTAATTTTAAGCCGAAGAAACAAACCCGGCTCTGCCCCTTCTTTCTCCCTCTCTCTCGGGCGAGTAGCAACACGCGGAGAGGGGATATATAAGTCGGAGACTCAGCCCGGGATTTTTCGCTTCCTTCCCCGCTATTTAGCAGGCATTTCCCGGCCCAGCAGCGTCTCAACCCAACAAGGCACCTACTCCCGTTTTATTGATGTATGTATGACATAACTTTCCACGAGATTATCAACACTTCAACTCCTTCATGCGTCAATCCCGCTCGGCTTTGTCTACCCAGAAAATAACAACAGCACTTCGTGCTGACAATATACTAATCCTCTTTACCCACTGACGAGACATTCGTGACAGTTTATTAACCATTTCTATGCACACACATACTCTCGTCCACTTCCAATTCCGAGCATGCCTGCCGGGAGAAAGCTCACAGCAAAGACTTTTTCTATCTCATACATGAATTCCAAAGTATCAATATACCGCGTCAAGTATGGACTCCAGTATTCCAGCACGAAGCAATTATGACGTTTCATAAGCCATTAACACAGAACGTTACAAATCAATCATTCATAACTCAGATTTATTAAGCTTATGAAAGATAAATACGAATTTTAGTAGGTATTAAGTAACTAAAACAGGAAAGTATGTACACTGGAGACTTTCACCATCAATGATGCTGGGAGTGGTGAAGTTGGAACTGTAGCCTATTTCCAAACTCCAGGCCTAGGCCTACCCCCAAACCTGAAACCGGAGTCTCTGCGGCCCATTCACCAGGATGGGAGAGCAGTGAGCCTCTCTTCCCCGCAAAATAAGTGCAAGGTCCCGAAGTCCCAACACCCCTCTTTTCAAATGGTGTTTAATGACCTGTGTATATGCTTAATGTCTCTCCCGTGTCTCTTTTCTTACATTATAGACTCCTCCATGAGGAGTCAACTTGTTCCTCGCTTTTCTCTCACGAGAAACTAAAAAGAAACCAACCACCCTTACAGCATTACCAAATAACCTCTACGCCAAGCCAATACATCTCCCACTTTAATAATCAAGAACTTCTATATCCACGGCACAAATATTTCGTGACATGCATACAATTCTGCAAGTCAAGACTTGACCTCCCATTCTCGTTACGAAGGAGACTTGAAAATCTTGGCAAGTACAGTTTTGCATCATCTTGCCAATGCCTGTTAACTCCTTGCGAGCAACCCTACATAATTATTCGTTCATCCAACCATTATTTTAGCTCTGAAGTAGGAAGCATCGGTGGTAGACGAAGTGAAAGTGGTTGGCCCGGTGGCAACTCCGTTAAACGCGTTAACGAAAAGCAATAATGTATAATCAAAACATGTGACATGAACTCAGAAATCAAATTATCAAACCCAACCCGGTAATTGCACTTTTACCCGTAGTACTCCATAGTAGCATCCAAAATCTACTCGGAATCGGAGCCTTACACTACACGGAAACTGACTCCGATTTCCCTGCTGCATAGCACTGCTAACGTACAACATGTACTGGAGGCATATTACTGTATCCATGTAGTGTGTGTGGCTACATATTTGGGTCTCGACATTTATGACGGCGGAGAGGGCCCAGGAGGAGCAGGAGCGAAGCGGAGCTCCAGTGCGACTCCCTCTGCTTGGCCCAACAACTGACTTTCTCCCTTCTTCTGGTCGAGCCTGGCTTTTCCCTCCGTCTGTCTCCCTTGCCTCTCTTTCCTTGATAATCCATGGAACAGGCTCCCTCACGTATTATAGGTAAATTCACTGAGTTAGAAATAATGTTCCGTAAATGAGACGCCTTTCACTCGGCACTCAGAACTGGGAGCCATGAGGCCGCCACTCCCCCCGCCGAGGCACCTGCCAACAACCCAGGCCTCACTGCACTGCTCGATCAATAGGTTCGTGAGGAACAGAGTATCAAAAAATCATAACCCATATAGAGGCACGAGGGATCGGAATCCGCTCCATAACTAATTCAGCATTTCCACTAGGACTCGAGGGTGTTTTATGCTAAATATCCAAATGCAACTATTGACTGACTATTACCCATTACCCATACGCCATTGCGCGTAAATTTTAAATTCTGAAGTAAGCAAACTATCGATCCCAAATACCGAGATGTCCTAGAGGAAAAGTTCAGCTAAAGCCAGGGAATGTGGTTAAGCAAGGCGTTTAATGTCATGTTAATGGCACATGTCAAGGAAATAAGAACTCTGCTCATTAAGGGATTGTCTAAGACTAAAGATTCTTCCAAATTGGAAGTTTGGCTGCCTGTCAGTGTCACCAGCAGAAGATGAGAGCGAGCGGGGAAAGTGGATGCAGATGCGTAGTGCTTTGGCCAATGCTGGCAGGGAGAACCAATTCCAAATTCCAATTATGACAGCGCATTAGAAGCCAGGCAGCGGGACTGCATCGGATGACAGATCATAAAGGAGGGAAAGAAGTGGACAGAACTCCTTTCATTGATGCTCTTCTGACGGTGTGCTGAGAGCCAGAGCCTGCTGTTTAACGATTCAGGAGTGCAGTTGAGGACAGGTTTATTCCCAGTCAATCAGCTGTCTCCTGCCTTATAGAAGCCCAGGTATAGGAAAGCCCAACCGGTAGCCTATGGTCTCCAAGTCATAATAAATAAGTCCTTAGCAATTCAATGCACATACCCAGCATAAAGAGTTTAGGGCAGGTCGTCTACTACTCTGACTAGTAATTACAGAAAGTATAAAAAACTTAATAACAAATAACTAGTGCGTGAGCATTGATAAAAAATTGGAGATATGGGCAAAAGGGTTTGGCTGGCTCGCTTTATTGGAGGCCTGATTATCAGTTTGCTGACGAGGGTGAGTGCGGCATTAGTTAATGTTGTGAATTATGAGCTCTGGTCGTCCCAGGCGCAGCCTGGTATTTATGACACTGCTAAAATCCTGAATGGTGAATGCTAGTAAACAAATGAATATGAAGAGAAGAATGGAAATGTTGGAATATCTGCCAAGTAGTAAAAATTGGCTTAGGCCACTTTTTACTATTACTACTACTACTGTTTTGAAATTGGATAGGGCTGAGTAGGATAGTTTCTGTTATCAGTACGGAACGTCGTTGTTGGTTGTGGATCGTAGAAAACCCATTAAAATAGGCGCTATAGGTGGTAAATGGCTAATTTAATAAGAAATGTGTAAGACGATACGCTTTATTACTTTTACAATATTTACTGTTCTCCTAAAGGTCAGAGTCAATTACTGTTATATTTGCCATTATCAACGTGTTACAGTGAATACAACCAGGAAGAACAGAACACGAGTCCAGGAATTAAAGAATGCTATTATGCACTTCCAAGAACTATATCCTTAGTCTTAATCAGTCTTTCAAGCTTCAACGACCACAGTCTCTTCAACTAATGCTCCAGACAACAGCTACGGACAATACTTTACAAACTGAAGCTCTGTCTGAGCTTAAACCTATCAAACAGGTGGAACTGCTAAGCGAAAATCAGGTGAATTATCAAGTTTTAAGGCGAATCACCTAGGTTGTTAGACGGTGTGGAACCAGGACCAATTTCTTCAATGTGCAAAAGCCTAAATTCAACTAGCCATAGACGTTATACTAGTAAGTACACAAATATGTCTTCAGAAATGTGACAAAACCGTAGTAGACACTACAACAACGTGGAATCTAAAAATACATTTGAACATATTTTGCACTCTTCGAGCGGGTTTCTAGTTCTAGATGACCAATGCGGCCAGCAGTTTCTGCATTATTAATACAATTCAATTATCATGAAACTGAATATTTGTAATAATATGCTTCCAGTTCTAGGACACGAGCTTGGCTAGGTGCTAGAGCTGGCTATGAGCAAGGAATCCATTCTTACAAGGAAATAACCAACGACAAGAATTCAGTAAGAGCTCATAGTGTCCATTGTTAAGCCAGAAAGAACAAGAACATTGTTTCACAACAAACAGTTCAAACCGGAACACTCAAAAGGTATGTAGCCGGATAACTACAAATTAAACTTTTACAAATCCAGCTTCACATTACGCTGTCGCAAACTAGCATTCAAGAATATACTTTTGACCTAACGCAGATCAGATCAGTGGATATAGACAGAGGACAGTCGAGGATAATTAATTAACTCAAGTTTGTCGTACATACCTTTCGGAGGGCCTTGGGGGTTTCAGATTGATGCCGGGGAGGGAAGGCAGTCCTCCTGGAGTCGAAAGAGCCCTGAACTGACCTCTGCCTTGGGTCAAGGAGCATGTGCTTGAGACTGGGAATTAGCGGCCTCGTTCCTAGCTCATTCCCCGCCTAGACTGAGGTGCGGGCTCAGGTCCACCAAATCCGCCGCCTGGACAAGAATACTCAGAAACTCCTGTCAGTCCTGGGTGCATTCCTCTCACCGCGTCCACGTCTCCCGTCGTTTCTCTCCTTTGATTGACCCGAGTCCACCACGGAGGCCTACAAGAGGAACCAGCAATTACTTTCAACTAAACTTGAACAGTTCACAACAGAAGAAATCTTCAAAATCTCGTCTCTCCTCTCATCCCACTAATAATACATACAACATTTTACACTTTGCTTTCAAGACAGAAGAGAGGAAGAGAGAAAAAAAGGAAATAAAAACTATACTTTACTATACACACTTGAATAGACAATTTGCCGACACTCTGGGCGTCCGCCTCGAGATTGGGCACTTTTCAAGTCCTGCTCAAAATAAAAGGGCTGGAGGACTGGGACTATCTCTATTTTTGTGCCTTGGCCAGTGACCTGAACTCTGGAGTGCGAGGAGCGGAGATTTAGAGCTTGGGTTCTGACTGGGCCTCGGACTTGGACTAGCTGGCGGCTGATCCTCCGAGGTAGGCGTAGGGTGAAGGATTTATGGAAATTCAGAGGACATTATACCTCTTCGCTAGGCCTGGGCTATGCGTCGAGTGAGCAGATAGAGGGGCATTTGAAAGAAAGACGAGAGAAGAAGGGAAAAAATGCTCCCCCTTTTTTGCCCAATGTTGAAATGGGGAATAACAAAAATGTACAATGATTCTCGGGGCCTCAAATATATCGAAAAATAGAACAGATCCACCTTATTTACTCCGTACTGCTCAAATCTCACAACAATGGGAGGCTGAGCTCAACTGTTGGACGGTTAGTTGGGAAGGAATCGAGTGGCATCCTTCTCAATGCCTTCTGCAGATGCAGCACAATTCCAAGTCGCATGATCCAGCCCAAAAAGTTCCTCTTCTATGTACTTCTGTTATGTCTGATCAAATAATAGAATCATTAGTTAAAATTATGTATAAATTCTTTACTATTTACACATTTATTGTGTCTCTCCGGCTTAGCTCCGTGCGGAATTTCAGGGCAGCTTGCAAATAGTGAATTGAGCAGCTTAGCGCTATTTTCCCTTCTAAACCCGGCTTGTAGATATAATTAGAGACAACAGTTAAACATTGGACGGACATATCGTATTAGCCAAATACAAGTTAAGCGAGAGCTTGAAGCTTTATATGTTATTATGTGCTCGCTTCTAATGTTTTGCAAGCCCCTAAAGATTCTGCATTGATTTGAGAATACCAAATTGCAAGTGTAATAGGTGAATGAAAGCATGTACTTAACGATAAATACCATTTAGCAGGATGAGAAGTAGAGTTGATTCGGAACTTGCTGGAATTTCGGTATCATGGCAATGAAGAATAATTCAAATTTCTCAGCGGACGCAGTACAGCATCGTGTAACATCCTGAAATATTTGTAAACACATATTAAGATTAAATAATTAATTATCAACTAAAATTACTATTCGTCATTCTTGCATTCTACGAGATTAGAGATAATCCTATACTGTTTATAGATTCACGTTTATACCATATAATCACGCTCACTATGAACTATGACCACCTATAACTCTTCCGTTCGTTTTGTGCTTTATTTAGGCGCTCATGGTGGAAGAAGAATAGTAGCCGCTGGTTTGCCTCATTGCGATTGCGCCTGTTTCGGTTCGGTTTTACAGACTGGAGGCAACTGTCAACTGTCAGGTGGATACGAGTAGCGGAATATCCTTCCAAAATTAACAACATAATGTTCTTATTACTGTGGAAAAGTTATGACCAAAATACTAGAGATTGGATTATGATAGATGTATAGGGTCAATTCGCAATTCGATTGAACTCCACGGAAGTGGAGGCATTAACGACATTAAGTTAAGATTTACTCCAACCCCTGTTGGTACTTAATTATTTATTTGTATTTGTATTCAATCATTTTTGAAGTCGCTTTTGACAACTGTCCGAGTCTTCTTTAAAATATAACAGTTCAACAATAACGAAGCTGATTGATTGATTGAGAAAATGCTGTACCAGTAGAAACTTTGATACTTTACAGATTCCTGTTATTTGCTCTTCCTCAGTACTGCACAAACTTTTCAAGTATTTGACATATCGCTACATAAAATAATAATTAGTTAGACATTATTCTTGACATACTTAGAAGTTGTCGGCTGTCTACAGAAAAAAATAATTAATTATCAACATCTAATATTCGAAAATGATCAGTGACATATAAAAATCACTACTCCGAACAATCGGTAATTTAATTACTTATTCCTATTTGAGCAACATTCCTAAGAAGCCTTTCGGGCTTTCGCTAAGAAGCCTTTCGGGCTTAAGCTAAGAAGCCTTTCGGGCTTTAGCTAAGAAGCCTTTCGGGCTTTGGCAGTAACTTAACCTAAAATAATAGAGAAACAATAAAATTGGGGTTTTCGGAGTAGCCAACTACATTGAAAAACTTGCGTCCCGTTAGCTACAACCTGACCAATGAATACATCATTATAAATGTTACAGCTCGCATACGCATACGAAATCACATTGCTCTGCTAAATTAAACATTCAGCACAAAAAGAAAAATCTACTTATCACAAAAATGCTACTACAAAATCTCATTTTCTATGTATAGGTCGTTACATTTATACATAGAATAGTTTTCGTGGCTATAAAGACACATTTATAAACCCTGTCTTTTTCAAACAGAATTCGAGTTGGCGCGGCAAACCTCAACAAATGGATTCTGCGTTAATTCCATAGTTGAATTGAAAATTATCACTCTACGTGCGTAGTAGTATGGTCCCCGTTTGAGTCCCCATAGTGTACCAAAGGACCCGACATCCATCAATTTGGAAGATTTACAATAATTAAAATATGCAAAGGCCAAAGGGGTGAGATATGATCAATCGGTGCGTAGGGATACTTTCTAATATTTTGTAACCCACACCTATTAGATAACTCTTGACCTGTACGAAGAAATCACCCGGACAAAATGTGTTGTACTCGTAGATAAGAAACTTTCGTTTCGTTTCGCTCTTCAAAGTGTATCACGTTCAGGTCCCAGGTTAAGTGCAGGTGACAGGTGAGCATGTTGGCCTGACCTTTGACCTGAACCTGACGAACACTTTGGAGACAAGTTTTATAAATGAAAGCTGCTTATCTGGACAAGCACAACTTTTGTTCGGGTCATTTTCGTTTACAGGCCACAGGTCAGGCGTTTCATAACAGGTGGGAAAACTTTAAAATTTCCGGACACTGCATACCACCGTTGCCATTATGTAAAATCAAATACTCTGTTTGATTATCCCATTATGATGATTAATAAATTGATCAATAGAATTATAATTATACCGTTAATGTTGACAGGTGTTAACTGTACCGAATTAGGCAGGCTGTGGCTGCAGGTGACAGAAGTCGTAAGCTGTAGCTGTAACATCCAGTATATTCAAGTTCCAACGCTTAACCTTAACCTCTGGTACCTATGCTGGTGGGCGAGCCAGTGACAGTAGTAGTATCAGGTGTCACGTGTCAGGTCACTCTGCCTCGGCCCGATGGCACAGCAACTTGCTTCTTCAGTTAATTAGTTGACGTTGCTCGATTACGTCAAATGTCAAGTCAACAAATATGGTCAACGTCAACTGTGAGTGGCAGGTATTTTGAGATCAAAATCCGCTCGTGTCTCGTGGCGTGACTGAATGTTTGCAGTTTGCAGTGAAACGTCCCTCACATTACAAATCACAGCAAAGGAGATGTAATACTTACGCTTCCTATTGGATGCTACATGTGGGCTTCACCATGCGTTTTCAAATACAACATGCCACCACTACTTATGGTGCAATCCACTTCACTCCTTTCAAAGCATTCAACTCTGTTTTAAACCTTCGTCCAAAATACGTAAAGTTCAAAAAATCTTCGAAATTTGATGATTTTGGAAAATTTTGAACTTTTTTGGTAATAACAAAATTCAAAACTTATTTGGCCGATAAATTATCTATAGGATTCATTAGGAGGGATTTTGGCATAAAGATCAGAATACTGGTCTATTTTAGAGTTACCGGTGAAGGTTGTGTGAGAGTAGTGGTATTTGGGCTTAGATGAAAGCTCACTTTCATCTTCTTATTTAGATGCAAGTGTGCTGATAAATTCTAATTATTCAAAAAGTACTTGTGAAAGAGGTGATGATTGTCGAACTTTCTGGCTTTGCTTGAAGTTCGTCTGGTTCGCCGAATTTGCTTGACGTCGTCGTATACATTGGAAATGTGAAGAACCTGTGTCGAAGTGTCGAAGGTTTTTCCATGTACACGGACACACGTGTAGAATTTTTACTAGCCATTAAAACCTGCCTTGGCGTGAAAACTTTTTCTGCACTTCGACAAATGTGTGGGATTTTGAGCAGGCTACTATTCCAATGCATACAAAAGTCAATCCAGTGTCATTTTGTTGGATTTGATTATGGGTTAGGTTTGGTTAGGTCATGGAGAGGTTGACCGAAGGTCTAAGCCGGGTCTAAGCCTCCGGACGGGACACAACAGACGGGCGTTTCGGCAAACCTAACCTAACCTGAGAAAATGAATTAAAGACAACACTAAATGAATCAGTAGCCAGCGTTGTAGTCAGTAGCTCCTAACCTAACCTAACAAAGCAAAAAACAGTACGCGAGTCGTGCGAGCATCGAACCCTGGTCCCTGCATCAAAAGAGTAATGCACACACCACCACCCCATCACACCATACATATAGTGTTGACCAAGATTAATCAACAACTTATCTAGCTTGCTTATAAGGTTAGTTCATCCGCTGGTTTTGAAGTTTGTTATTTCTAAAACGATCAACCCGCCCAAAAGTTCAAATTATCGCCACTACATGGCGATGGCGCATGCGTTCTAAGATTTGTTGTGTGCAAGATGCAATGATAAGGGATTCGATTTCTTTTGTCGGAGTTGAATGACCCTAGCATTGCATTGCAAATATTCATATGAATTCGTTGATCGTGTGTTTACAATTAAATTTTCAAGAGGGTAATGTTATGTTGCTAGGGGCGATTGGCTGCGAACTCGACGACTGGTGAAAAAACTTCACCAATTGAAAAATCCAAAATTCAAAGTTTTTTTCTCGCGGATGAACTAACCTTATAAGAGAGCTAGCTATGTGTTGTCAAGGAACCTTGGTGTTGACTATCCCAATCTCTACTTATACCGGAATACCATCGATGTGCAAAAAAGTTGGTACTGATCTCGTGTGTGCCTCACAGGCCATGTGAGGCACACACGTTACGTAACGTGTGTGCCCCACATTGGTTTTTCTCATCCTCAAACATCTTCCTTTCACCTCTGTATGTCGTAGACCGTTTGTGGAAGTGTCCAGAATATGCAAAAATATGTAAAATCGTAATATACCTTCAGCAGATATAAGCTCTGACCGTGTTCTTTTTGAACTGTAATTGTCACCTTATTTGGCCCCAGATGACTTGTCTAGCTAGGTTTCTTTGTTTTATTACAAAATTAAACAGTTTCTCAATGGTAATGGGTGGGATTTAAAGCCGCTTCAAAAAAATCAGTTATCGCTTCGTAACCTAACATAATTTACCCCAACTCTAATCTAATCCAACCTAATCAAATACATTATAATTGATTAACCTAACCCAACCCAAACACATTATCACGAAAGCGGTATCTAGTCATTTACTAGAAGCACTTTTATATCCAAGTTTATATTAATAACTATTGAGCCAAACTCATTTGAAATTTTGAAACTGAATTTCAAGTCAAAGTAGAACAGAATATATTTGGCGCTATTCGACCTGTTTATCAAGGATATGGTTTTGGTTTTGGTCTCACGCACTACTAAAACCTGCATGTGCAGGTTTGCGGTTATCTGCAAACCTGCATGAGTTTGACCTGTCCAACCTGCACCTGCAGAACATCAAACCTGTCCACCTGCAATCTGCAGAATAAATTTTTTTACATGATTATCTGCACCCACCTGCGCAGGTCGGCAGATATCTGCAATTACCTGCAGGTTACCTGCGCAGGTTCCCACCACTGCTTTGACATCGTTAACTTACTTTAGCGTTTGCTAAAGTTACCCTCCGCCTTTAGCGAACGCTAATTTGTCAATTCAATTCGTCATATCAATGAATAACATATCATATTCTGATTTATCGTCATTACAGCATAGCATCAGGCTTCGTCCCACCACGCTAAGACACCATAATGGCAAATGGATGCCCAGAGTACGCTCCACCAAATAATCGACTTCATTCGATGTTGCACTCGGCTCCGTGTTGAAGTTATATCTATTACGTCCACGTGAATTGCACAAAGTGTACACAAAGAAAGCCTTGGTTTCTTGGTAGGGTTACCAATTCTGAATATTGAAAAAACGGGACATCCGTGAACTTCCATAATATCAACCTACACAGAATTCATTACCAATTTCCAACGAGATTTTATCTTTTATCTACACGGCATTCCTTTCCAATCCTCAATCAACAATACTTTCAACGCATTTCCGCACTGAAAATCCAAATTGTGGATACAAACATTATTATAAGCAGTAACAATACTAAATCAATTTATTTTGTTCAAATACATAGAACATCATTTCGTTTAAGTACATTCATCGAGTTGCTACTAATTTGTGAATTTCTGAAGAATGATTATTTCAATCCCTGGTTTTTGGTTTAGATTTTTGCATTTTTCAAAACACAACCCAATTTGCCCTCTGACACTTAAATTAGAATCCCCATAATGTTATTTTTAAGTCTAGAACAATTTGAACAATGAACTTTTCAAACCGAAGCTGATTTTGTAACAATTTATAAATTAGGAATGTGAAGAGTTTGGAGTAATTTAGCTAAAATCGTGCATTCTTTAGGCCTTTTTGTGCCAAATAATGTATGAGGAATACAAAGAAGTAGCTTCGCATTCGCAGGCAAAGTTTTGTCGTTTTACAATGACTAATTTTATCTGGTTATTCTGGTTTTAATTAAATTTTATTTTTTGTAAATGTCAAATTCGACATTTCCGGGACATTTCCAGGACGCCGGGACTTGCCTAAAAAACAGAACGATCCCGGGAGAACCGGGATGGAAAACCATCCTATTTCTCCTACATATATCTACGTTTGGCTTGGGGAAGGTACTCACAGTGGTAGTCATAGCTTCCCAAAGCATATAGCAAGCAATTCGACGTCACAATTCCCATGCACTTGAATGCTATATACAGAAAGAGACGTAAAGTAGTTGGTGGAACGTTACACGTAACGTGGAACTGCACACGAAGACTCGACGGCTAGATAAACATCTGATATTTGGATTTGGAGAGTTGTCAGTCGTAATCTAAAGATTGTCTAGTAAGATAACTTATACACGTACAAAATAATAATTTGTGAGAGATAGAACATAGAACTGTCGTTCAGTCGGTACAATTAAAATCCAAATCAACGCAACACAAAAGGCAACGGGCACCTACGCCTACGTTAAATTAACTGGCAATGCATGGAAGGACGGCTGCTCGTCATTAACCCTTTTGGAGCTCTAGGTCGAACCCTGTTTCCAGTAAACAGGATTAATACGTAAGCAATTATTTTATTAGTTTTATTAAATATTGTCACATTTTAAGATTGCGCACGCATGTGTTGTGTGTCTGTCCTAACTGTAATTTAAGTGCACGCAACCTGTCCTACTATCATGACACATGATGGTCTCGTCTCTCGTGTGTGTATGGTATGGTAGTGTACTTATGACTTACTGTGTCAGAAGAAAGATATTAGATACACATATCTAATAGCTTATTGCGTAAGCTAATCCTGACACGACAGCTGGTCAGTCCAAAGTTAATTCCCTACCAGTCAATTGGGCGACAGACGTTACAGCAGGTTTGATGTAAATAACTAATTTGGGCTCTAATAACTGAATATCAAAGTTCTTCTAATGCCAGGCTGCAGTAGTTACCTAATGTACCATGAGTTTTGGTTCTGAGCTTGGTCGTAACTTGCAGCGGTCGGCTGTAGCTAGACTGCTGGACTATGTCAAGTTAGCCTAAAGTGACCACGGCTTCCCGCAACGTGATATACTATTTTATTATATAGTATAGGCTTAAAAAGCTAGAAGCTGGAAACCTATATTTCAAGGTCGAGGCCTCAAGATGGATTTTCGTTTATTCGCTGCGTGAGGCCTCGGAGTTTTTCCAGGTTATATATTCCTACACTAATACACGCTGCAACGTAACTACAAAGTTTTGACAACACTCAACCATTTATTTAAAACCTTCGGAACGCTTGTTTTTTAGTTCAACTACCCCTCAATTGCAGTACGGTTTATGTGTTAATCGAAAGGCCTCATTTTCTAAGGGTTTCGGGGTTTTGGAAAGCATGGGTGTTCTGGAAACTAGAAACCCACGTTTCAAAGCCGAGGGCTCACTTAACGTACAAGGAAAAAGCATATTGAAGCCTCGGGCTTGGAATTTGGGTTTCGAGTTGCTAGTCTAGACTGACTAATTTTGGTTGTGTAATTGTTTGTTGTTGTAGACGTGTATTTATTGAGTGGAAGCCGGTTGAAAGAGTTATATATTTTTTTAAATGGGTGTTAATTTGCAGTGAATTCTTGATGATGGAAGCGTGTGAAGCCGTTGAGCGAGAGGTTGACAAGGTTGAGGGCAAGTTTCATGGAGTTCAGGAGCACTTTGAACGAGTCGTCGACCGTCTAATCACTTTCATTTCAGAGCTCAAGAATGAATACGATGGAGGTGAGACGTTTCTTCTTATTCAATACTAACCAACAGCCGTTATTTCAGAGGTGTCTATAGTTTAGTGATCATGAAATATTTGTGCATTTAGTTGACGAGGATTACCAGCTTAGTGACACACAAGCTTCGATCCTCTGTGACGCCATGAACCAGGTTCGGGAGTCGGTGAGTCGAGTTGCTACGGACCATCGTGACCTCCACAGTACGGTTTCAAAAGTTGGAAAAGCAATCGATAGAGTAAGTCTGAGAATCCTGTTGATTTCCACTAGTTAAAAATTATTTTATTTACTTATTTAATAATTTTACAATAAACCTTTAACCCTTTTATAAATTTTGTAGAACTTCAATGCTGATTTCGGATCAATCACGCGGGATGGAATCTTCTCAGGAGGCCGTGCTCAAATCCTCACTCAGGTCATCTGCCAGCACCTTTACAGACAAGGGCTTTTGGAAATTGGCGAATCATTATGCAAGGTACCTATCACCTTCGGCATCTGCATTCACGATGAGTGAATTGGGAATTTAAACGATTCCAGATTTTATAGTCTTACCTTGATTCTCGATTTTAGGAGTCAGGTTTGACATTAGATCCAAAGTACAAAGAACCTTTCGTAGAGCTTCATCGGATTTTGGATGCTCTCAAGAACCGTGAGTTGGGGCCTGCTCTCAAGTGGGCATATGAGAATCGTGAGGCTTTGAATGTTCAGGGTTCTAGCCTTGAGTTCAAGCTCCATCGACTTGCCTTTATTAATTTAATAAAACGTGGAACTAAGTTCCAGTCAGAAGCCATTGCTTACGCTCGTGAGAACTTCAGTCCTTTCGTCGGGCGACATGAAAAGGGTGAGTTATTTTGGCTTTCGCCATTGCTGAGCGGCAGTTCAATTACATATAACATTATTTGAGTTTTAAATATATGTGTTTTAATTGTAGAAATTCAAGTTTTGATGGGATCCTTGCTTTACATCCCTGGAAATATTCAGGAATCTCCATATTCTTACTTGTTTGATAAATCATTGTGGGATGATATTCATGAGACTTTTACGAAAGATGCCTGTGCTCGTCTTGGCCTTTCGGTGGACTCGCCACTCGCTGTCTGGTAAGTTCGGCACAATTGTTACTTTCTGTCTTTAAATGTCAAATATAACTTCCTTGTGCTATGTAATTTTCCTAATTTTTGCATTTTGTTCCAGTTTTCAAGCAGGTTGTACCGCTCTTCCCGCCCTACTCAATATCTGCCAAGTCATGCAAGCTCGCCAAGTGACCAATATATGGAGTGGCAAGGATGAACTACCTGTAAGCTCTACCCTTAACTAAATGATTTTGATTTACTACTATAATATATTACGTATAAACTTCAATAATTTTGTTTAATTAATTTTTGGTTAGGTGGAGATCGATCTTGGGAAAGACTTTCATTACCATTCAGTTTTTGCTTGTCCAATTCTGCGTCAGCAGGCCTCCGAGACGAATCCGCCGATGCGGCTTACCTGTGGACACGTTATTTCACGTGATGCACTTCACAAGTTAGCTTCTGGTAACAAGTAAGTCATAGAATGTTCCACTCAAATTCAATATATTTAATTTCAGTAAGATGCTCCGCCATTATCGTAGATTTAGATTAGTTTACTAATGTAATTCATTCTAAATCTAGGCTCAAGTGCCCTTATTGTCCGGGTGAACAGAATCCCAACGAAGCGAGGCAAATCACTTTCTAAACAAGTTTCACTTTTTGGATGGAACTTAAGTATAACCAATTACAACTGATATTTATTCAAGTTTTTCATAAGATTTTTGTATAATCAGTTGATTGGACTCAAGTTTAACCGACGAATTGCAAATTCACACTGATAACTTATCTATTATACTTTATCTATATTTTGTATTTAATTGGATAATTAATTGGCCACATGAACTGGTGTTTATACTACAATATGTATGCACTGAGAATGGGACAAATGCATTATGGATCATGGACTGTGTATACTGTATACAACTAAGCGGGGTTCCTCCGCTACGATTAACTCGAGAGATATTGTACGTTGTATGTGTTAAATAGTTTGAAAAAGTAGTTGTTGTTCCGTGTCATCGCCGTCATCCGAATCCATACGGCATGCTAATTAGTACGTTATTAAATTAGGTGCAATATTATCTATTGTGTTGGTATTTAGTATTTACCGTTAAGCACTTTGCTTCCTGTTGTGTTTTGTTAATATTAGATTTAATTAGTGTAGGCCGTATTGCCGGTAGTTTCGTGTTTTCAATTCACCAATTTGTATATTTAGTATTTTGTCAGTTGTGAAGCTATTCAGTTAAGCGATTGTTGTAAAACAATCACTGCACTGGAGTATTTGATTCTGCCTGTTGTAGAGACGTATCAATTAACTTATATATTACTTTAGCTGAGAATTACACGTTGTGCAGATCATAAAATTAGTACAAGCGAATAAAAGTGTACTTACGTATTTCCATGTACTCAATTTAATTCTCATCTACTTATGCATGTACGTACGTACCAAATTGACCAGGGATATCCGTTGCACGAGGCGAATAACCATACGCCATATTTACATCTCGGGTCCCAAAGTCCCAACCCAATCAGCAATTTACAAAATACTGCGGCAAGTATTCCCGTGGTCTTTTACCGAAATATCCTATACCAATAATGACTGGGCAATTCTCCCCTACCGACACATTGGATGAACAAATTGACGACATTTAATGGATCTTGGTATAAAACTGTCCTGCAAATAAGTTTCCCAAAATAAGTGGTTCTAAAGATAGGTAGAAGGTAGACCAATCACCTAGTATAACGACGTTAATGATTTCCTGGTGTCTCTCTCTCTCTCTGTCCATGTCCGAAGCTAAAACGGACGGAACGGGACTTGACAGAAGCGTGATAAACCTAATCCTAATACCGATCCCATGCCGGTTTGATGTGAGCACTACTACTTCCAGATTCAGATTCCAAGAACTTTTGTTTGTTGACAGAATTTAAAAAACCAGTCAGGTCAAGTGCATAG